>CATIWR010422265.1:0-28463 GCA_949677035.1 Omphalea diandra | reverse complement strand
ATATATATATATATATATATATATATATATATATATATATATAAAATAAATTTTATGATAAAATTAAAAAAACGAATCTAATAAAAAAATAATTAGTAATTTTTTTGTTGAAAACAATATGTTTTTCTTTTTTTTTTTTTTGCTTTCATTGATTTTGACCATTGAGTTGAAAAATGGTTGTTTTTAGTATTAAAGTGGTGAGATTTTTATTTTTGAGATTTAAATATTGACATTTATTTTTATTTTATCTATAAATAAAGTTAAGTGGAAGGTACAAGAAGATAATATAATTAAAATCATTAGATTTTTGTTTAGTATGTAATTTTTTAAATAATGAAAATGAAATTAAAGGCAATTATTTCTCTTTATTTCCTTTCTAATAAGTCAAATTTTGCTATATTTAATAATGAAAAAAATAAATCTGAAAATCTAATTTAAATTTAAGAAATCAATTTGATTGAATCATATTAGGATCAAAATTTTTAAGATTTTGAATTTTTGGAATTAAGTTAATATGTTAATTTTAAAATTAGTTTAAATATCTAATTAATTTGAATATATATATATATATATATATATATATATATATAGGAGTTTTAAAAAAATAATTAACATTATTATGTTAATGTACTTGCAAGGAATATCTAAATATCAATTTTAAAGCTACAAAGTATAATGGTAATACTATAAATTTTTCTTTGTGTCATTTTTCTTTATATATTTTTTATTATTTTGGATTTTCTTACTTATTTATTACAAACTATATCTAAGAAAAGTTGTTTTATATTTATATTATGTAAGAGATTCAATTAACTCACTGCATTATCAATGTTTGACTTGTTATAAATTAGATTAATAATATTTTGAAATTTATATTTTTAAAATTCTTTTTATTGTTGAAACTGTTATTTAAAAAAGAGATTTTCATTGTATTTAAAAATTGAAAAAATTGTGTCATTCATATTTTTAGAAATGATGACTTTATCAATCATCTTTTATTTATTTATCATTTAAATATGTACATTCATTATGAATATAATTTTATTACTTTATTTTTATTTGATTAAATAGTGAAATATATTAAATAAGAATTGATTTGTATTCAAAGTATAGTTTTAAAAATTATAATAATAATTACATTAAATTTGGCTATTCAATTATATAGTCATCCAATATTTTTAAAACAATTTTATGTTTTTCTAAATCTTAATTGATAAATTTGAACCAAATCAAGAAAAGAGCTATATAATTAGATTTCTCATTAATTTCATTCCCATTCATACTTTAATTTGAAATGTAAAAATTTTAATGCTTCAAAGATTATATATATATATATATATATATATATATATATAGTTGGGTGTTTGGTGATAATGCATTTATCTCCTCTATTTTGCAATAATGATGGTGACCTTACATCTTGGAAGAGAAACTTCAAATGGCAATTAATATTTTTAAAATTTAATTGGTTAGTGAATCAATTAGTTAATCAAATTTTTATTTAATTGATTCTATTAATTTGGCTAATTTATTAATTTTAAAATATCTTTTAATAATTTAAGCATTAAAAATATAAAAAATAAAAATAATATTAGAAAACAAGTTTATATCAAATTAAACTGATAATTGTATTGATCCGATCAGTATATTCAAACTAAATTGATGGCATTCTCACATTTGATAATCTCCTTCTTAGGGCCGCAATCGAGCGGAGCTAAGCTGAGCCGAATCCTGCTATACTCAAGTTGGACTTAAAAACTCGAAATTCAAATTCAATCGATATTCAATTTTTAAGCTTGAACTCGAGTTTGGTTAAGTATTCAAATATTTGAGCTCAACTCAATTAGATTCGTTTATTTATATAAATTTTTTTTTGTGAATTATATAAATTGAAATTTATGCTCGCATAAGTTTGATTAAGCACAAATCAATTAAGCTCGATTAGTAATGTTGTAAATACATTTGATCTCAATTAGACTCACAAACCTTTCAAGTGGAATATTTTGAAGTTTAAATTTTGCTCGCTCGATTACTTGAACTCGGCTCGATTAATCTCGAGTCGATCTTGAGTAGTTTGCGAGGTATTTCAGTTTATCTATACCCCTACTCCTCTTGTAGAATAATAATGATACATATTGAGCCTCAAGGAAATAGATTGAAAAGAAGATGACCTAATCTGCGTGTATAAATTATCATCACATTCAAGCTCATAACGCAAAACACAAACTAAAAATATGGATCAATCAATGGATTATCGGGGTCAAAATCAAAACTAATCAAATTTCTCAACTAGCACACGGGTGTATTATCACTATAACATGAACCCTAATTATTCTTTGCATTTACATATTGGTTTGGCACATTTCTCTGCAATTACTACGATTTGGATTTAGGATGGGTTGTGTGAGAGGGACACGACATTGATAACGTGATTGTAATTTGGGATTTGCACCGGAATATTTAATTAGGAATACCAAATTACAATTTTATTTTAATTAATTTTTTCTAAAAAAATTGATTTTCAATATATTTTTCTCAATATGCTCTCCAAACAACTTGTTTTAAACAACTTCATTAAATCTTAAAAAATAATAATAAATATGAGAAAAAATGCTAAAGATCATTCATAATTTTGATGGATCAAAATAAACTAAACACAATCTTAATGGATCAAAATTAATAAAATACATTTTAAATTGATCTTCATTCACAAAATTTTGTCGATTTAACAAAAAAAATAGTTTCACTATTCTAAAAATAGTTCATTGAATATTATTGCAGATATGTTTTAAAAAGAGAAAATTTTTCATTATATATGTTTCTCACTTTAAAAATAGATTTAATGTGATATTGAATGCTTATTTTATTGTTTAGAATAAAAAATCATGAGTTTTAATATATTGTGGATAAAAAACAATTAAAAATAAACATATTTAAGCTCAAAATCAGTCATACAATTGATAGAAAATTGAGTTGCTAGAGGTTAAAGACAATATTTGCGTTTAATTCTTCTTACACTGTAAAATGTTTACAAATGGTTAGGGGTGAGCAAAATTGAACCGAAACAAAAAAACCGAATCAAATTGAGTGAATTCGGTCTATTCAGTTTGGTCCGATTTAGAAAAATAAAGAAATTTGGTTTTCAATTTCGGTTCAGTTTAGAATTGAGAAAACCAAATAAATCGATTTGTGAGTTTTTTTTTTTAATTTGTCTTATAATTTGAGTTTAAAAAATTACAAATAAATTGTTCTATATAAGATAAAAAAAAACCCAAATTAACAATTACTGCCCATTGAGAGCCCAAAATCGAAAATTGAACCAAACCAAATCGAATTTATTCAATTCGATTTACTTCAATTTTTCATTAAATTTTGTTCGATTCTGTTTTAAATTAAACTAAACTCGGTCTATTTGATTTTTAAAATTTTCAGTTTGGTTTAAACCGAACCGACCAAATGCTCAACCCTACAAATGATTTATTTCATGTTTATTTTTGTTTATCACTGATAATTTTTTTTATACTGTAAAATATTTACAAATTGTTTATTGCTGATTTAGTTTTAGTTTATCACTTGTTTACAAATGATTTATTTTAAATTTACTTTTAAGACAATATTTTCGTTTAGCTTTTATCATATCGTAAAAAGTTTACAAATGATTTTATTACTAGTTTACAAATATTTTTTTTTCTGTAGTAGCATCAAGTAACATATATTTATACACAATAAAATGTTTTATTTTTATTTTATTTACTTTTATTTTAAGTTTACCAATTCAAAATTTTTAAAAATTAAGTACAAAAAATAGTTTTTAGAAAAATGTTTACTTTATTTTAATTTTTAATTTATGCAACCATCGATAAAAAAAGAATAATTAGAACATAAATATCATGTTCAACCTCTAACAAATACAATTTTGTCTTTATTTATAATTAATTTTTAGCTCAAAATATTTATTTATTAATTATTTTTAATCTAAAATGTAAAAAAAAAATCATGATTTTTTATTATAAATAATAATAATAACAAAAACAATTATTAACATCTCCATTTTTTGTTTACTATTTTTTAGAGAGAGAAAAAGTGAGAGAGTTTTCTTTATATATGTGATCATCTTCTTCTTCTTTATTCTTCTTTTTTTTCTTTTTCTTTTTCATGATTTAGTGTAATTGCAGTACTATTCCAATTTTATTTATATGGTAATGGTTAAGGAAAAAAATAAAAAACAATGTAAAAAAATAAATATCCTTTTATTATATTATTTTTTTTATAAAATATAAAATATAAATATTTTTAAAAAATAAAAAATAATGCACCCCGTAATTTCCTCTTGTAATTTTGTCTCAAAAGCAGCCTCGTATTCTCCTTATACATTGCTTGTCTAAACAAACAATGCCGACCAAAAATTATAGCCAACAAAGTTGTTAGGGCTTGTGGTCCTACGAATATATTGTTATTTGGCCCAATTCAACCAAAGCATCATAAGGCCAACCGCCCAAGATGTGGACGGCCGCGCGAGCTTCACCCAAATCGTGAGGAATTTGGTATGAATTCTCTTATGCTTGGTATATTCTCTGTATTATATTTTCTTTATTATAATAATATGTAATATAATTTAAATGATATTAAATTTTAAATTATATCATTTTGAGAAGTGAAATGAAAATAAATAATTAGAAAATATTTGACCAAGAAGAAGATATAAATAAGTAGAAATCTAACAGTCCTCATTCTTGTGTAGGAAAGGCTTGTGAAAGATATTTGACCAAGATTTTATATTAGTGCTAAATAACATTGCTTCGTTAGATTCTGTCCTATTTGGGGACATATTTAGCATTTAGGAGGACAACCCAAGACGCTATAATTGACCAAAAAAATAAGCGTGGGAAGTTATAATTGGAGTCTCTTAGTTGTAGAGAAATTCTCATTGTAACTTATTGTATATTTGGCTGCGATTTGAGGAGAGAATAATGCCTAAAGCTACCACATGCAACATTTATGGCATGGGTGGGACACACCGCCTAATAAGACAACTAAAAAATGAAATTTCTTATATAGTTCTGAGTACCTCCTCACGGTTTTTATTTGACTCTTTTCCTTACCAAAATATTTTTCTTGTTACTATAACTCTATAATTTAAAATTTGAACTTATCAAAAGACAAAAAAATCTTTGCGAAATTGGGTAGAAGTGAATTTTTTTTATTTATTGCAGACATAATGAGTTTCATTATATTGATGAAGAGAAATGAAACTCGATTTCTTATTTTTTATATCTATGAAGAGTGTGAGGAGATCAGTCAAGCTAGATTTGATTGGTGAGATTTAATTTTAATTAACATAATATTTAGATCGATAATATATTCATCAATTGAATTAAAAAAACAGAAAAATACTATTTTATGGTGAGAATTTGTGAAAGATGAAATCAACAAAAGCCTGGTTTGATTTGAATACCTTTAACAAACCTAAGATTTTGAGTGGTAATTTCTTTTTGCTTTACATTTCAAGGTGAATTGGGTTAGCGACATCACAATCACAGTAAAAAATTCAAAAAAAAAAAAAGAAGAAGAAGAGGAAGAAAGGCCCAAGATAAGGACGGCCGGTGCCAATCCAGTCCGTGTATTCAAAAACAAGAATTAGAAAAAATTGGGTTAAATACATTCACCTCCGGATTTTGCCTTAATATACTATTTAATTATCTATTTTTTAAAATTATACTAAAATATCCATTTATTTTTATTTTATTAACTATTATATAATTCTATTAAAATTTCTGTTAAATTCTTATAAAATGTCTATAGTGTCTTTAATTTTCTATCACATTTTCATTTTTGACCATCACTCTCACACCTTGTAATAATCAATTATTCATAAAATCTAGCCTTTTTAGCTTGGAGTTTTCAAAGTTAAACCCTCAATGACGCGAAAATATCATTAAACAATGAAACGATTGAATCCACCAAAATCATCAATAATAACGAGAACAACAAATAATTAAATCCTACTAAAATTATCAATAACTACAACAACAAAATCATAATAATCAATAACAACAATCACTACTCTCGAATAAATACAAGATCAAATCTCAATCTAGATTGCTCCCAATCTAAATTTGAGCTCAACACTAACAAACACTGCAAATCGAAAAAATAAAAATCTAAACAAAGAAAAAATGCAATAAATCGATTCCAACTCAAATCTAAGCTCACCTGTTGTTACTGTAGTCATCATTATCATCTTTAACAGAGGGTTTTTCATTACTATAAATTGGACATTCTTTTAATGATAGCTCGATATTACTTTAATTGTTGGTTTTCTTACCTTGCAAGTTCATGTTATGATCTGGGTCGTGCTCATTAATTTTAGTGGATATTAATCTTGTGCATCATAATTTTTTGGTTGTTTGAATTTAATTGACATTGGTGTGTTTTTGAATTAGAGAGAGTAATTAGTTTTGATAATGGTTCTCAATTTTTATGGATTTTTTTGAGTTTTAATTTGTAGTTAGGCTTTTGATATTGATATCTTTTTTGGAAAATCAAAGGGAAAAAAGAAAGGTGGTAAAGTATTTTGCAGATTAAGATTAGATATTTAAAAAAACATTTTGCAGATTATTGTTTTAGCACAATTGAGAAAATATAAATATTTTTGGTTTTTTGATAAATTGTTTAGTCAATTTTTGATTTTTCTGGGTTTGACTGCTGAAAAAACTAAAAAAAACGGACGAAACACTTTTGCTGTGTAATAGAGTAAAAATATAGGGACTTTTTTATATAATTTTTGAAAATTAAAAATTAATAGTATAATTAGATAAAATCTAGGGGTAATATATATATTTAACCCGAAAATATTTTTCCAAATAAAAAACGACACAGCCCGCGGGTTTTAATCCCCGACTGACAAGAAGAGTGACAAGGTTGCAATCAGCAGCACGACAACTACGTCTCCACAAAACCCCAACAAACACTCTATCCTATGACATTAAAAAACCCATATTCACCTTCTTCCCATGAACTAAACGACGCCCTTTTTTATCCTTTTAAAACAAAACCCACCATTAACGCAGACAGCAAGAGAGAACAAGAAAAGGAGACTCTATATACTGACTATGACTACGACTACGACTATGGGTGTTGAAACTTGGTGATGAAATGACTGTTAAAATAAGTAATGGGTATGTTTATTTTTTGTTTTACTCGATATTATATTGGAATTAATTTAAATAGGTTTATTCTCATTGCTCAAAGTGAATTCAGAATTTTTTTACAATTGTTAAGTTACGAACCGAAAATATTTGATTTTTGGAACTGTGAAAGTGCAGAACGCTTGAAGTGAAAGCAACAAAAATAAGTGTAAATGTTAGAGTAGAGAGAGGAAGAAAGTAAGGAGGGAAATGGGAATGCGAAGACAAATTTTTTGCTTAATTTGAAAGCTTGCCCTTGTTGTCACGTATCTGCCAATATATTTTTCTACCGGTCGATGTATCTCATTAATAATACCTCTCCTTCCTTATATTCATAGTCTTGGCAATCCAGTTTCCTCTTTCTTTCAGTCCTTCTCTTCATTTACTAGTATTAATGGCTGCGATTTAAAGCAGAGAAGAAAGTGCCCGCTTAATTTACCGTAACTGAAACAGAAATCAATTTTAGTAGTAGATGAAGGGACAATGCTTCTTTATTCTCATTAGAATAAAAGGAAAAAGATTCAGTCTTTGTGTCGCAGTTTCAAGTATTGCTTGCTTCAGGTACTTATCTCTTTCTCTTGCTACTTGTTGCTTGGTTGTTCTACTACTTTGTTTGCATTCTTTAAAGATGTTTTTATTTTCTAGTGAAGGATCAAGAAATTGAGGTTTGTGACTAGTACTGGTGTAGATGCTAACGTGGACCATGATTTTAATGAGGAAAGACACTAAAGAAGTGGTGAAGTGGGGTTTGAGAATTGGCGGGATAGTTTGTATAGCTTTTATAAAGTTTGATGATCTTTGCGTTAAAATCATAGAGTTTGTTTCTTGTTCTCTAGTTTAATGTGCAAGGTTTGCCGCCACAAAGAGAAAGGGTATTTCTTCAAAGACCACAAAGAGAGAGTGTTTTTTCTTTGAATTCTTCTTGTCCCTTTACTGAATTTACTGGGATGTGTTTTTGTAACATAATTTTCAATAGAATTCTGTCAAGTTGGGTTGTTTTTAAATTACTATTTCTTCATCTTATGGATGAATTTCGAGCTGCCACATAGTTGAGGTTGTAATTCTGGTGCATATTTTGAGCTATTTCTGCACTTATTTATATGCCATGGAGAAGAGATCCCCTAAGAGCCATATGATGAAGAGCCCTATGTGTAAGAGTCCTATGCCAAAGAGCCCTATACCTAAGAGTCCTGAGTTCTATGAAAAGTACAAGTCAAGATGTGCGTATGGTTTAATCAGTTTTTTTAATTTTCGGCATGGTCATTCAAAGAAGCTGATTTCTGATACTGATAGGAGAAGCATAGACAGACATGCTCTTGGTAAGCATTCTATCCTCTCTGTTGTATGAGAATGAGTAATCTGATAAAGAGTCTTTTGTTGTTCTTCCCGACGCAAGTTATCATAAATATTATTTTCATATGATGCTGCAAATTCTTGTTAGGAGTTCACTTTTTTTAAAAAAAATAATTTATTAAATAATAATCAGTTAGCAAAATGTTAGGTTTGGTTGGAAAGACGGTGGAGTGGTTTGCACACCACCTTAATAAAACTATATTTCACCCAGAGGTGTGGGCATTAATTTTGTTTGCTTCCTGTAAGCATCTTGTTTCATGAGGTAAAGGTAGACGCCTTTTTCTGGTCCTACATCTATAGTTTTGAAATCTATTGTTTTTGTTTTTCATGTGCAGGGTATAGATATAGAAAGAACAGGCTGGATTTGCATTTGGATCAGTGCACTGATGTAAGCATAGATAAGCTAGTTATTGTCAAATTTAGCTCTTTTTTTTTCTTTTCAATTCTGGTATTATGTGTAGTTGGCCAATGGAAGGATGGCTTTTAGTTCTTTTTCTTTTCCTGCCATAATTTTTTCTCCTTGAATTAGTGTGATTATGCTTATTAGAAACTTGCTCATTCCAGGATGGAGCAGACAAGAAGATTGTGATGGTTGATTCTATTCATGCAAGAGTAAAGAAAATCAAGAGAGAAAATGGGTCCATTAAGCAGCAGATAAACAAGAAGATTATGACTGTTAAAGTGGAAAATGTTCAGTCTGATTCTGGACTTGTTGATGACCTATCAGGACACCATAGAAAAGCAACCAAGACTTCTCAGAGGCCTTGGCGATTACCTATTTATGGTTGTTATGATGTGTCAACTGTGGAGCACAGAGAACCTACGCATCGAAATTTGGCCCATGGTGACAGATCTTCTAAGTCTGCGGAATCAGCAGAATTGCAGGTGCATTCTAAAAATGAAAGAGACGGCAATCATGCAAGTACTAGTTGCTTGCAGCATGACCAACTTAGTGAGATCAATGTTCAAGCTAACATGAATGAAGCAGCTGAAGCATTCATAAACCAGAAGTTGCTAGATGCAAAACACTGTGGTGATGAGGCAGGTAACCAGTCGAAATGTTTCTTGGATGCATTAGAGATACTAAATTCCAACAGGGACTTGTTCATAAAACTCCTACAAGACCCAAATTCTCTTTTGGTGAAACACATTGAAGACTTAAGAGGCTCTCAGACAAAAAAGCAACAGAATATATCCTTGCCTAAAGCTGAATTATCAGGATATGATGCAAGGACGGCAAAAGAATGTAATCTGTCCAATGAACCTGGTGTTTGTCTGCCCTTGGAGAAGATAGTAGTTTTCAGGCCTAATCCAACAAGTTTGCAGAACTGTGCAGATAGAATCAGTCATGGCCCTCCACAAATTCATTATAGCTTGAGGAATGTGCAACGAAGTGTTCAACCTTCATTTTTCTTAATTGAAAAAATAAAGTTGATGCATGTGATTGGAGCAAGTAGAAAAAAGCAGCAGTTGAGGTTAACTGATGGCCGAGTGCTTCACAAGTCTATTCATCGCCTAGAGGGCCTTGGACAATGTGGGGTAGGAACAGGTACCGAAATTATTGAACGAAACTCATTTGACAAAGCTTCTATTGCTTTTGGAGAAAAAGCTGAATCATCTATGGATGCCAAGAGAAAAGAGCAGATGGATGAGCTGGATCAGTCTGATTCGGTTGCTAGAGATGAAGAGGCTTCACCTAGTGAAAGTGGTCAAGAAAACATGCGTTTGTCAACCAATAGGCATGCCAAGAGAAGAAATAAACATGACATGTATGTTGAGCCTAGGGCACACATATCTGAGTTAAAAAGTGGAAATGCAAATCTTTTGAGAAAGCACACCGCAAAGACCAGGGATGGGATGATAAGCTTTGCCCCTGAGTGTGACCTCTTGCCTATGGTGAGCTCCAGAAGGACAGATGAACATGCGTCTGTCTCCCCATTGATGAGATTTCCCCTCTGCAGCTATCATCAGATGGTCAGCAAGAATGATTCGAGGAAACAGAAAGAAAAGAAAAGCAATCACTTAAATCCACTAAGGCAGAATCTAGAGGCTCCACCATGGGATATTAACAGGAGACAACTGCAAATTTATGAATCGAGGCCAAACATCTCAAACAACCTTTTTCTTGATGACCAAGAGCGCAAAAGCATTTCTTCACTTAATGATAATTTGAGGCTCATAGGTAAACTTTTCATTCAATTACATTCTCTTCTGTAAGCAGTTCATAATTAATAATCATATAGGCTTATGATGTGTATAAACAGTTCATAATTCATGATATTGCAGAAACAAACTATAATGAAAATTCAATAGAAATTAGTCGTTCTGAAGTGCCCTCCAAACCCGAAGTTTTGCATGATAATCAAAGAACAGATACAGTAGATAGGTGTGATGAAAGCGGATCTTTGGATTCTCCTAGAGTGGTAAGTTTCATTCTCTTTTTCTCTTGTTTAACTTTTAAACTTCTGTTATATGATGTGTTTTTAACTTTGTATCTTAATCTTCTTCCTTTTTTGTTCCCCCAGGATTTAGTTATGAAGAATCAGGCATCAACATCTTCAATAGATGATTATCCATCAAGTCCTTTAAACTGTAATAAATTTAGAGAATTTGACAGAACTAAAGACAATGCACAGCAGCCAAGTCCAGTATCAGTGATTGATCAATTTTTTGCAGAAGATATCAATACCCCTTCAAACTCAGAATCTCTACATGGTAAGCACTTGTCTTAGGCAATAAAGGTCTACTGATTTTTGTCCTCTTAAATTTGCTATTGAGTTTACACAACTAAAGCTATGCAGCTCTACCATCAGTGAGGCTGCTGCATATCGATAGTGAAGAACATGGCTGCTTAGTCACCCATCTATCCCCTTTGGATCTGAATATCAAATCAAGTACTTCCTTGGAAGAGTATGGACACATTTTCAAGTTCATTTGCACAGTCTTGCAAGCTTGTCACCTTAATTGGGATGAACTTGGAAGGAAATGCCAATTCTCAGACCAAATCCTTGACCAATCCTTACTTGATGATATAGATGTGAGACCTAACAAATACTGCGACGATCACAGGCTCCTCTTTGACTATGTTAATGAAGTACTTGGAGACGTACACAGGTGCTATTCACAATGCACGCGTTGGTTGTCATTCATTAAACCAAGAATTCTTTCAGCTAAGATGACAGGAAGCATAGTTCATCAAGTGATGAACTATGTTGATTGGAACCTCCTCTTTGAGCCACATTCTCAAACATTGGAGCAAATTCTTGAAAAGGATTTGACTAAATCAAGAACATGGATGGATATCCACATTGATGGTGAAGATGCTGTTAGTGAGATGATGGGCAGTCTTTTGGAAGAGTTGATAGTAGAAATTGCACTTGAGTAATCAATCAGAAGCATGCTTAGTTGCCCTTTTTTTTTTGGCATTTCCTGCATGATATTTCTGACTAGTGGAGGGAGAAATGTCACCAAAGAGAGTGAGTCATGGCCTTATCTTGTGTGGTATAAACATGCATTTGGTTAGTTTGAAAAAAAAAAAAAGGGCAGATGTTTGCTATTGTTACAAAAGATGATCGCTCATCGCATTTGTTTAACTGATAATATGCACAGCTCAAAATTTCCTGTATATTTTATAGCTAAGTGAATCTGTAATAGAATTTCTTTTCACTTCAAAAGGTTGGGATGATCAAAGCCATCCCATTCTTCCTTGCGCTCTTTCTCACACATTTTCTTTCATTCTATAAAGGTAAAGAAACACTCTATTAGCCTATTAATATCCTTTGCCAAAGTGAGAGAAATCCTCCCTTATCTAAGATGGTAGATGTTGGAAACGCATGGAAGCCACAAATTTTGAGGTTGTGTGTGATGAACGTGGCATTGAAGCCACAGGTAGGTATCAATATATTTTGGTAACGCATCTCAAAAATTTCAGTACATTTTACAATTCAACAAACTAGCAATGGAAAATAAAAAAATAAAAAAAATTGAACAATCATTTTAGGAAAAGAAATAATTTATCATACCGATCTATTTGATTTATGTTCAACCTTTTGAATATTTTTAATCTTTTTAAGGTTGAGCATCATTTAACTAAGTCGAATTAAATCAAAATTTCAACTAACAACTTTTTTTATTTTTTAAATATATAATTGAAAAGCTAATGGATTTTAAATAAAAAATAATTGAAATTGAAACATTAATTTAGTTATTGATTATAATCAAACTAACTAAATAATAATCGTTTATAATTTAAAATAGAATGCTTTCATATATTATCAATGGAAATCATAATTACAATTATGTTGGATTAGGTTGTTCAAACCTAAGTCAATAGTCTTTTTTAATATTGACAATATAAATTGAAAAGTTCTAATGTCAATTTTAAGTGTTGATTTTACAGATATTAAGATAGAATCTCATTGGAATTTGAATAAAAGTGATTTGATTATGAAAATATGCCTCGAATTAGCGATCAAAAGTGACCGTGAATTTTGAAAAGTGTTATTGAGATTCAAAAGTCGCTACCTCCAATTAGTGAAACAACGTCTCCATGCTAGACAAACAATTTCATGGCGATCATCGTGTCCAACGAAAGAAAATAGTGACCACGAATTTTGAGATCCGTTTAAAAGATCCAATGGCTAATTTTTAAAAAGATCAATAGTTTTATGCCATGTAGACTAGTTATTAGACATAGTCCAAAAATAATGATCGCTAATTTCAGTCTCGACCGAGAATCTCTTTTAACAAACATTTATTGCAATATATGTCTAGCACAACTTGGAGATTTAAACATAATTTTTTTGTAACGTCTATTTGGTTGTTATTGCCTATAAATACACCACCAAATGAACTTGAATGAAAGAGAATAACCATTAATTATGTCAAAACTTTTGTAAAATTAATTCTCACAACTTTAATTTTTTATTTCTTTGTACATAGTTTAGTATGAGTTTTAAACACTTTGGGGTTGGGTTTGAAAGTAAGTCCTTATATAGAAAACTCTTATTTGGGTTTGAGAGTGAGTCATAAAAAAATCTTGTATAAATTCGAGTGTTAACCTTGAGAAAATACTTATAAGGTTTGGTGTGAGCCTAAAACACTAAATAGAGCGTGAGTCTTAAAAAAACACTTGTAAGGTTTGATGTGAAACTAAAACACTAAGTTGAGTGTGAGACTTAGGTAAATACTTGTAAAGTTTGGTGTGATCCTAAACATTAAATTGAGTGTGAACTTATAAAATATTAGTAATTGAATGAAACACTCAATTGGTGAATTGGAGAGTGAATGTATAGTTGGTTAATATACAAACCACTATAAAACTTTTATGTTCATTTTTCTCCTACTATTTTTCTAATTTTTTTACTTTTATAACCTTTCTCCAAAATCAAAAGTTCAAATTATAATTACAATTATATACTTAATCAAATAATATAAATTTGATTATTAATCAAATAATATAATATTTATAAAATCATAATTTATATATTATTAATAGAAATTTGATTATTTGGGTTAGTTTAGTTATTATTTTAAAGTAACTGAATTAAAAATAAAAATTTTTGAATTTACCAGCAAAATAACATAATCAAACTGAAAATTTTAATATAATTAATAAAAGTACTTAAAATTTTAACAATTCTATTCAATTTTCGGTTGTAACTGAATAACATCCATCTCTAAATATTTCAATTTTATTTTATGTTATTATATTTCTATTTTGCATGATTGAAAATTGTTGTTAAAAACTATATTCTTATATGACATTAATTAATTATTGAACTAATAACTTAGCGATTTGTCAGGAGTTTATAGATTCAAATGGTAACAATTTCACTCAATTTGAATTATTGCCATTTACCTTAGAAAAAGATGATGCCATTGAATATGCTATTACTAACGACAGACCGTATTATTTATGTGACGCCACTTTACCAAATGTGACAGACACCGAACGTCAACCCACCACATTTCCCGCCAAACCCTAAGTCCCCAACCCCAAAACCCTTAATTTCCTCTTCCTTCCCCAGGTCTTAAACCCTCATTGTACCCCCAAAAACCCTAGCCGCCACGAAACCCCCTAAAACCACAAAAATTCAAACTTTGCAACACCACCAATGGACCCAAAAGCAGTGAAATCAGAGCTAGTCCTCATCCTAGACTTTGGCTCCCAATACACCCATCTTATCACGCGCCGTATCCGCTCCCTCAACATCTTCTCCCTTTGCATTTCAGGCACTTCTACTCTCTATTCCATCACTTCCCTCAACCCCAAAGTCATCATCCTCTCTGGCGGGCCCCACTCTGTCCACTCCCTTGATTCGCCCACCTTCCCTTCTGGGTTCGTGGAGTGGGTCCATGCTAATGGGTGCTTTGTTTTGGGCATTTGCTATGGGTTGCAGTTGATAGTGCAGAGATTGGGAGGGGAGGTTAGGATTGGGGAAAAACAAGAGTATGGGAGGATGGAAATTGAGGTGGTGAAGGATAAAGGTATTTTTGGGAATAAAAGAGTTGGTGATAGGCAGACGGTTTGGATGAGTCATGGGGATGAGACGGCTAAGTTACCTGAAGGGTTTGAAGTGGTGGCTAGGAGCCAACAAGGGGTGGTTGCTGCGGTTGAGAATCGGGGGAAGAGGTTTTATGGTTTGCAGTACCACCCGGAGGTAATTGGGTCTGCTTTGTAATTTTCTTTTTCATCGTGGTTAGAAATTGGGTTTGGACTTTAGCATATGAAAATATATATTTTTTAATGTTCTAGGATGGTTCATTTTGTAATGGAGCACCGTTTCCTGTTACATCATTACTTGCAATTGATTTTATTGTGATGTTTTTTAGATGCCAGGGTGGTTATTTGAAGACTTCTCAAAAGGGTAGGCTATTACGAATAGTTGAAATACTTGTTTTATTCAGTTGAATACATGATGTAGGTTTTTGGCTGTCATGGAGTTGCATGCGCTTGAAACTTGAGTAAGTATTCTGTTTGAGAGGAAAATGTTTGAAAATAAATTATAGTGCAGTTACTCTGATGGAGAGGTTTTAGAGGCAATTCATTGGCAATTTTATTGCACGAAGCAATCTGCAAAAAATTTGCACGGACTTGTGTGGTTTGCTTTGTGCAGAGAGCTTGATTCACACAAATTTTACTTGCGTTGCAGCATATGCGAGATAGATGCCTTCAAGCATGCTTTGAAATGAATATGAGGTGATACCATTGCAAATTGTGAACACATGCGACTTGTCAAACATATTGTGAGATAAACACAGGACACAAAAAGATTATTCAGTCATTCTATCTTGTTGGCCTGTCATCTCTTTCAAACTAGTGAAATGTATTCATGGAAACACTAGATCTTTGTTAACGTGTTTTGTTGTAATGTAAACACCAATGTTGTTGTCTTTGTAGGTGACTCATTCACCAGAAGGCATGGATACACTGTGCTATTTCCTTCTTGATGTTTGTGGAGTCGATGCAGGTTGGAACATGGAAAATGTGGTGGATGAAGAAATGAAGGTGATCAAGAGCACAGTGGGGTCTGACGATCATGTCATATGTGCATTGTCAGGGGGGGTAGATTCCACAGTTGCTGCAACTCTTGTCCATAAGGCAATTGGAGATAGGCTTCATTGTGTTTTTGTTGACAATGGTTTATTAAGGTGAGTGAATTAACACCTTTTTTTAATTATAAATCAGACAAAATAGAAAAATTGTATCTCTTGTATAGGGTTTTTATTATATTATGGTTTTATTCCACATAGGTATAAAGAGAGAGAACGTGTGATGGAAACTTTTGAAAGGGATCTGCATCTACCTGTTACTTGTGTTGATGCTTCAGAGCAATTTCTTAGCAAGTTGAAAGGCATTGTAGATCCTGAGATGAAAAGGAAGATAATTGGAAAGGAGTTCATTAACATTTTTGATGAATTTGCCCATGATTTGGAGCAAAAATTGGGAAAGAAACCTTCTTACTTGGTCCAAGGAACTTTGTATCCTGATGTGATTGAATCGTGCCCACCTCCTGGTTCTGGAAGAACCCACTCACACACCATCAAAAGCCATCATAATGTTGGAGGACTTCCAAAGGACATGAAATTGAAGCTCATTGAACCCCTTAAGCTTCTATTTAAGGATGAGGTATTGGATTCCCCCCACCCAAAAAAAAAAAAAAAAAAAAAGAAACTACATAATTTTTGAAAATATCTCATAATAACTTCCTCAGGTTTATAATTTTTTTTTTCGTCGTTTACGAAGGTTCGTCAATTAGGAAGAATCTTGAATGTTCCTGAGGCATTTGTGAAGCGCCATCCATTCCCTGGACCTGGCCTTGCTGTTCGAGTCTTGGGTGATGTAACAGAAGGCAATGCTTTAGATATACTCCGCGAGGTATATGATGTTCACCATGATGCTAACCCCAGTGTAGGTTGTAATTGTTGGAAGTCACTAATCATGGTGATCAACATGTAATGGAAATAAGAGTAACCAATTTGATTCCGATGATGTTATACCTCCTTTCCCAAATCTGCTCCCTTTTTTGGGCATTTTTACAGTAAAATTGTTTTTATGGGAAATAATTATAAAGTTAATCCACTAAATTCTTTATTTTAAAGTTTAGGTTGAATACTGAATGTGGAATATTGTTATTGCAATACTATTTATAAAAAAAATGATTATCATTGCTTTTCTTCAGTTCAAATAATTACACTAGAAATTTATTTGTTGCCATTTACACTTTGTATGCAACACCAATGGCTGTTACACATCTGTGATTTTTAACTTAATCCGTCTCTCTCTCTCTCTCTCTCTCTCTCTCTCTATATATATATATATATATATATATATATATATATATATATATCTCTTTCTGATTCCCTTTCTTGATGCTATTTGTTTTTATTATTCTGCAGGTTGATGAGATTTTCATTCAATCCATCAAGGATGCAGGACTTTACGATTCAATTTGGCAAGCTTTTGCAGTGTTTTTGCCTGTAAGATCAGTCGGAGTTCAAGGTGATCAAAGAACTCACTCTCATGTTGTTGCTTTAAGAGCTGTTACAAGTCAAGATGGAATGACTGCAGATTGGTGAGCCTTATTTTATTCTATACAACATTTTGCTATCTACTTTGTTTAACTTCGCAGTCCCTTTTTTCTTTGTCATTATTAATCTCTCACAAGAATGGTCATATTTGCTGGAGAGTTTAGCATTTTGAATAATTACCCTCTGCTAATTTTTTAGGCATGTGGTTGGGTTTCATGCTATTGAAGGTTAAAAGAAATAGGTCTCAGGAAGCACATTACTTCTTTGCATTGATTTTTGGCATCTTCAGCACTATTTTTCTTGCAATTTTGATGCATGGGCCTTTTTTCATTTAAGTATCTGTCGGATTTTCACCAACTAATGCTATGATGTTATTGATAGTTATTCCTTGGGTTCTAATTGGTTATTCCAAATCATATCTGTCGGATTTTTACCAACTAATGCTATGATGTTATTGATAGTTATTCCTTGGGTTCTAATTGGTTATTCCAAATCATATCTACCAGCAATAGCACACCACAGAGCTATAGGCCTAATTTATTGTTTTACATCAGGATTTAGCATGAATAGTGACAATTCTTAATGAATTTGATATAGTTTCATATGTATGTTTGCTTGTAAGTCTGTCATGTCTTTAGCACACATAGAGGTATATGTTGTATTGTGTTAGAATATGTTTTTCTTTGGGAGGGTGTATGTACCAGTCGAATTCCTTCAATCGATAGCTCTTTTGGTATAAAACTCAAGCATAATGCTTCCTTCGCATGAGAAATATGCTCGATAGATGTAGGACAAATCATTTCAGTTCACATTACATAGCATAAAAGCTGTAAGCCAAATGAATAGTGAACCAGCTGAGTGTTAAATTACCAGAATGTCTCCATGGTGGTTTGGGCCTTGGTGTGTGCTAAGTGAGAGCAAAAAGGGGCATTACTGTTTAAAGAGTGTCTACATGTTTCAAGATGGATCATGGCAAGTGTGTGTTAGGTATTCAATAGCAGAATAAATGCGATTACCTGCATGTCAAAGTGGGACAATAAAGGCAATGATGTAATATTGATATACCATGACAAAGAGCAAGAAACACGTGACACTTGGAGAGCTGAAGTTCTTAGTAATTGATAATTACAATTAAAATAAAATTAGCTAATACCCATGTGATGCATGAAATATTAATATATTATTTATTCTATTAGTAGCTTGTTCTAAAAATTAATATTATAAATCAATTTAATTTATAATTTAATAGTTAATTATAGTTTAATTATATATATAGATATATTATTTATTGTTATATTAATTTATTATATTATTTAGTAAATATTAATTTTATATATATATATATATATATATATATATATATAGATATTTCTACTCTTTTATGACACATTAATAAAAAAATAAAGTCGATAAGGATGATCAATAGTACGGTAATTTATTAATTTTTCAATATATGATGTAATTTTAAATTTTTTTTATAATTGATTTTATTCATGTTGAACTAAATTATATGAGCTTAGACTTTATTTGTTAATGAACTTGATTAAGTGATATATTAAGATTTATTTGATTGAATTATACGCAATGCTGAAGTTTATTAGGTTTAATTGAATTTATAATGAATTTTCATATTAAAAAAAATTGTATCTCTCAAAAAAATTACAATGAAGATTCATTCAAGTTACAAATAATTTTTTTCCTTAAATAAGGGTGTGAATATTTTTCTTTTGTACATAATTTTGTATGTGAATTGTTGCGTTGTAAAATATAAATTCTAATATTTTATTATAACATTAACATATCCCAAAGCAATGCATATAATACTAGTTTGTGTTAATTTCTGCATGTAAGTTCGCTTTGACTCCTCCCCGAATTGTGAATTTCCAGGTACTATTTTGAACACAAGTTCCTTGATGATGTAGCCCGAAAAATTTGTAATAGTGTGAGGGGCGTAAACCGAGTTGTTCAAGACATCACATCAAAGCCTCCATCAACCATTGAATGGGAATGATGGCATCTTGGATGTTCAAGGTCTATTAAAACCACGTATAACTCCTTGTAGATTAAGGTTATGTATACATCTACTCATCTCCTGCTTCTTATCCTAAATCAGTGGGGTTGACAAGAAGGAAAATGAGTTGAACTGGTCCATGAGATGATTCTTTTGACGTTTGATTTGTTGCTGGAATCTATATTGCTGAGTTCTTGCAAGGTAATATTTTTTGGAGGGACAACTATATATTAACATTCCATCAAAACTTAATGATGATAGATTGTTATAATATATTGGCATTAGTAATGCTTCCTTGGTTGTGGTTCTTTTAGTTGTTTCCATATGAAAGTTTGTATTTCTTGTCTGTCATATTATATGAGTGATGTGGCATCCATTGCATGAGTAGCCAAAATAACCAACTTGGGCATCTGTTATTAGAGCGATTAACCATATGCTGAAAGAAGGCATTTTGTTCAAGGGAAAGTTTTCCTAGTCATGCTAGTTTTCATTGAATTTGGAAAATTGGTTTATTATATTACAGATGTTCTTGTGGTTGTTATATTTGTGCTGTTACGTTTATTGTGCCCAAAGAGTTCTGCAGAACAACTTGACTGGGCTCATCTTGATTATCTCAACTTCAAACTGGTTTTGGTCGCCAACTTTGTTAGTTTCCTCCATTTCATTAGGGCTGAACCTTTTTTTAAAAAAGAAAAAAAAAAAGTTTGCCTCTTTGATGCATCTTAAATTGGGTTGCATGCTGTTATTAGGTTTTTGTTACTATGTAGAGCTTTGATTTCTAATGCTTATATTTTTAATGATCTTACTTGACATTATGTAGGCAATCTCTTAAATATACTAGCACTGATCATTGTAATAGAGAATTTTGTGGTATGAACGTTAAATTCTCTGCAAATATCCTCTTCCTCTTTCTTATCTATAAATATTTTCTACAGTCTCAAGCAAGTAAATCAGCAAATAAACATCAAAATTCCAAATCCCAAATATCAACCTCTTAAATTGCCCAACTTCCTACTGCTTTGCACAGGTTCCGGAACTTGGTCTGTTGCTTTTCTAGTGTATTTGCATGTCTAACTGTCACCAATTCTTCCTCAGTACTTTTGTAACCTGTATTCCTTAGATATTCTCTACATCACCAATTCTTCCTCAGTACTTTTGTAACCTGTATTCCTCAGATATTCTCTACATCTTCCAACAATAAATAAACACTTAGAAGAATTTTTTTTTTCTGCTGCTAGAAATTTCTACCATAATTCATGTTCCTTCTATCAAACAATCCTACTTTGATCCCTGAATACATATAATCAACTCCAATTCAATCTATGAGAATTAGTGTTTTCAATCATTATATCCCAATTGAAAAACTCACTCCTCTTTAAAGCTCAGATAGACAAATTCCCTTAACCTCATCTTCTCTGTCTTTAATCCTTATATCCTAATTAAAAAATTAAGGCCCCAGCAAAGTTCATATAGAGAAATTCCCGTAACTTGTCTTCCACCAATGAAATGGACTTTTTCATTCATGCATGTTTTATATTTCTGATATTGTGTTTGTCTCTATGTAACTTGAACGTTGGAATTTCATTGCCTACTGTGTTGCTGATACTTAAAGTCTCTGTCTTGCATTTGTTGCTTCTGGAGTCTGCTACATTTTTGCCTCCTATTGGTTTTGATTCTTGTTTGACCATGCAATAATGGATCATGCATTATTGTCATGATTATATTTTTGTTATCCTTATTTACTGGCTGCAGTAATGGCAGTAGTATTGCAGCAAAGATGATTGTATGGTGATAATGGTCTGTAGTTAGCACCATGTTTTGTTATGTGGTAAAAAATGCCATCAAAGGTTTTGGTTTGGATAAACACAATTATCTATGCCTACTTTATTTCTAACCAGTGGCACTCATCAGTGTGGTGCTTGGTGCATCATCCTTCATAAAGTGCATGCTATTGCAGTACTTGGTGGTGGCAAAATAATTAGGGGCCATAAAGCACCTTTATCATTTCTAAATGTGGTAGAATTAATTAATATGTTGCTTTAAAATTTTTTTAATGTGTATAAAATTTCTTCCACTCTAGCCCCTATCTGAATCTAGCCTAGCTCTTAGCCTAGCACAGTGGTTCTACGGAAGAAACCATCGCATTTTCCTGTATGATAATGTCTGAACTGCAGACAACTTTTGAGCTTCCTTTCTTTGATTTATCTCAACCTGTTGAGAAATCTTCTCTTTCTTCCCTTTATAAAGCCTGTCAAGAATTGGGCTTCTTTTATGTCACCAACCATGATGTCTCAAAAAACTTGGTTGATGAAGTGTGTTCATACTCAAGGAAAATCTTTAGTCTTCCTCTGGATTCCAAACTCAAACTTGGGCCCTCGTCATGCTTGAAAACCTATACTCCACATTTCATAGCCTCTCCTTTTTTTGAGAGCCTATGCGTGTCTGGACCAGATTTCTTTGCTTCTGCTAAGAGTTCTGCTGATATGCTCTTTAGTGAACAAAATTGTGAATTTAGGTGAGATTTCTATTTAAAAACTTCTGGCTTTTACTTTTTTGTTTTTTTGTTGAGATTTTTGTTTTTGTGCCTTACGTATATTGTTGTCTTTCCTCTCTTCCATCACTTAGTGAGATATTACAGGAGTATGGAAACAAGATGATGGAGTTATCGAGGAGGATCATAAAGGTTTTATTGATGATATTGAGTGATGGTTATGACAGGAAGTTTTATGAATCAGAATTTAGGAACTGTCATGGGTATTTGAGGATTGTAAATTATTCACCACCGAAGAATGTGGAAGAGGAGGAGGTTGAAGGACTAGGAATGCACACTGATATGAGTTGCATAACAATACTTTATCAGGATGAGATCGGGGGACTGCAAATGAGATCTAAGCAAGGGAAATGGATAGATATATGTCCATGTAAGAATGCTCTTGTAGTAAATGTTGGAGATTTGATGCAGGCCTGGAGCAACGGTCGGTTAAGATCATCTGAACACCGAGTCATGTTAAGGCAATCTGTGAATCGCCTCTCTCTTGCTTTCTTTTTGTGCTTTGAGGATGAGAAGGTGATCTCAGCACCAGATGACATTGTAGGAGTGGAAAGCCTGAGGTTATACAAGCCATTTGTTTGCTTGGATTATCTGAAATTTAGAGAGAATAAGGAAGTAGGTAAGTTTGATAAGATTGGATATACTGTGAACCATTTTGCGGGGCTGAAATTTCAAATGCAGTGCTATCAGGTTAGAAATTGTAATGCCATTGATGGAAGTACTAGGTGACATGTTTGCTCCATGTCTCTCTACCTTGGTGGACTCTGTTTTTACAGGCTGTAAAAGCTTGAAGGTTGAGCAGGTTAAAAAGAGTAAATTTTACAACTGGGTTGAAAATCAAAGATCTCTTTATTGATATTTTTGGATTTTCGTATCGTGATGATTTGCTTTCTAACGGATGGTTCAGATATTGGTACTGTTTTAAGGGTCTTGCTTCCTTGGCAGCAAAAGGGAAGTTTTAGATTTAGATGTGATAGGTTGGGCATGAATCATAAGAAAAAATTAGGGGACAGGTTAAGATATTATTATCAAATTGTTAGGGTTTGACATGGTCCTCAAATGTGTCACGCGGGGAGAAATCTCCATTATTGTTGAAGGTCGACATTTTGTGTTGTGGGCAGGGCTTGCACTTTAGCTAAGTGGATTTGTTGCTTGTTTTATCTTCATGTCTGTACTTGATTACTTTGACTTTTGTATGAAAGGTGAATTCTAGATAAACCGAACATGAATTAAAAAATTGAATTGAAAAATTAAATATCTAAATTGAACGTGAATTGAAATTTCTATTAAATTGATTTTATCGAATGATTAAATTATATATACATTAATTATTTATTTGACTTTATTTTCATAGAGAATAAGTTATATATACTATCTATAAATTATATATATTTGAATAAAAGATATAAGAAAAATAAAAATGGCTGCATATAATTTAATATTATTTTTTATGACAAAATTGCGTATGAATCAATCTATATTGATAATTTGTTAATATAATATAAATAAATAATTTAATAAAATAAAAAATTTAAATTTAAATTTAAATTAATTTGAATCAAAATATGAAATCATCTAAATTGAATAGGACGACTTAAATATGTGGTTTAGTGAGAAATGAGTTTTAACTTTTAAGAAAGTTAATAAAATAAAACATTCTTTTGTAAAATAATTACTAATATAATAATATAAATTTAAATACGCACAAATTGTTTTTAGTTTAGGAGACTAGCAGAACAATTATTTTTTTTTAATTTTTGCTTGATTAATTAATGGTCAAATTTATTTATTGCCTTTTTTTTTAATTACGTCTAGGAAAATTTCTAAATTTTTTATTCAGGGTAAATACATTTGAATTTTTTTTTTCCTGGTTTTTCCTACAATGAATATTTTACAATTTTTATTGTTCATCATTTAATTTTTATCAAGACTTTTCATATTTTATTTTAACAAGTTACAATTTTATGAATATTTGTTTGCTTTTTGTTACATATTATTTTAATTTTATTATAATTGTGCACTTCTCTTTTGTATTGATTAAAATATTTTTATATGTAGAAATCGTCATCCTGAGTTTAAATGCATAAAATCGGAATATAAAAGGTAATTAGTTTAAGTTATGAATATTGGTTCTTTTATTCTTATAGATTTATATTTATAAATATAATCTTTCCACAATTTTTTTTAAAAAAATACATAATATTAATTTACTTGGCATCTTAAAAAAAATGTCAATAAAGATTGTAAATAAAAATAAAAATAAAACATGTGAGAGAAAAAAAAAAAAAAAGATATAGTGGAGAAGTTGTAAAATCAAACATTTTTTTTTTTTTAAAAAAAGAAGTAAATGAAAAAAAAAGTGAAGTTTCGTAAAGTTAAATATAGAAAATAACTAAACAACTAATTCACATGATTTTTTTCAATAAAGTAACAAATTTTTTTTTTCTAACAAATATAGATTTAAAAGATGTGGCCCTTTTTTGCTTTCTTTGCTAGCCTTTTCTAATATTGTTTACGTGGCAATTTAGCATCGACACACAAAAAGAAAAAATTTATTTTAAATAATAATAATAATAATAGTAATTATTATTATTATTATTGAGTGGTCATTGTGATAATATTTTATGAATGTAATAAAATTATTCAATATATTTTGTTATTATTGTAATTATTACTTCTCTATTATTGTAGTCTTTTTAATACAGCAATATTAATTTATATTAATAAATTGTAGCAATATAAAATTATTATAAAATTCCTTTCTTTAATATTTAAATAAATACATTGTATTTTGATTCAATTACGTTTTTTTTAAAAGTGCTAAAATAATATATAAATTAAAAAAATAGATTATATAAAAAATTATTTAAGTTGCATAACACATAATAAATGATTATTTTTAAATATTTTTAATAATCAATTAAAAATTGGACTTGATTACTGTATCTTTAATGCATATGCTCTGAAAGCATCATCTAGTGGAGATACTAGTATTTTATTCTAATAATGATATGCAATAATTCATCTTGAACCTTTTGAATTTTACATATTATCGCTCTAAAATTTTTTTAATTTATTGTTCAAACTCTTTTTTTTTTAACATATTTGTTAACAATGTTAATGGAATGATCAATCGGAGGATAAAATTATAGGATAAAAGATCAATTAGGTCCTCAATCTTATATAAAAGACCTAAATAAGTCCAAATTAAGTTTATAATCCACATAATTAGCACAAATCTTATAAATTTTAGCAAAACTAAATTATAATAAAAATAATTAAAACTTATTTTTTGTTTTTATAAATGATAAAAATATCAAAAATAAAAATAAAATCAATAAACACCTAAATTATAGTTAAAAGTACATTATCATTTTTTTCTTAATAGCATAATTTATTATAATTTTTAAATTAAGAAATACAAAAATTTCTTTAAAATAAAATTTTAATTATTTTAATTAACAAATGAAATAACAAGTAATATGATAATCAAAAGTGAAATGAAGAATTTTGTTATTGTTTTATTAATTAAAATAATTAGTATTTGTTTTTAATTTATTTAAACAAATAATTCATATAGATTTTAGTTATACTTATTTATTCTATACATTATTGGGTGATATTGATCTCTGATAAAGTGACTTCTTAATTTATCTCATTTATTTGTTTGTCTTTTTTATTTTGTTGCTTTAATTTTACTATTATTATTGATTTAATTTGTAAACTGATTATTTGATGGTTTAATAGTGTTCTTGCTGTTGTTATCGATCTGTTCAGTCAAAATTTAATTTAAAACTCTTTTTAATTGATGAATGTCCATTTAACTTGTTATGTTATCTTTTCTTTCTTGGTATTGGATGTATGGACATATGTTAATTGAAATATATGTTAAAATGTAAACTTTTATCTTTTAATTTAAATGATTAGTGTTTTTTTTTATTAGATGTATGGGCCTATGGTTAATTATGCTACTAAAAGCAAAAAGAACAATTTTTTTTTTTAGCTAGAACTCAGATGGTTAGTGTTTTTATTTATTTATACTTGATATTTTTAAAATAAAAAAATAAATATTATATTTAAAATTCAGATTTCATCAAACACAAATTTGTAAGATTTATGCTCATTAGGCTAAAAGAGATTAATTTTATTTTATTTAAATTCTGGCATAAATTTGGGAATCCATTCAATCTTTTGTTCTATGATGTATTGTCTAAATGATCTTTACATTAACACTATTAACATATCTGTTAAAAAAGGAGTTTGAGAAACAAATGCACTAATTGATGGATTTAAAAGTTAAGTTTGAAATTTAAAATATTTTAAGCAAAAATACATAAAATTCAGGAGCCCGAAAATAACTTATTCCTAATAATATTACTATAAAATAAAGCAATCATTATGCTTGTAATTTAGAGACATTGGTTAGTAGCTACTTGTTTAACAGCAAAGAATTCAAAATCTAGCTCTTAATTTGTGTATATATAGCTTTGAAAGGATTCTTCAGTGATTTATTGCTGATCAGTATTATATGCTTGAGGATATTTTATTGGATATGATAATTGACTAGATAATTTAATGTTATTATTATTATTATTATTAATCAAAGATGTTATATTAGAACAAGAACTTCAAAATACAAAGTGTTTAATTCAATATATATGAGTATCTAAATTTAAAGAAAAGACAACTATAAGACTTGTCTTGCTCACCCATGGGCAATCCCATTGCTCTCTCATTTAAGTGAAAATAACAGAAAAGGTATCAAGTACTAAGCATTTAGCATCTTTAGAAGAAATAATCTAAAATAATAGATTTAGAAATTGTGGATAAAGAAAAGAAGTAGTTACTTGCCATTTGAGCAGTTAACCTTAGTTCTATAGCTTCCAAAATTTGAGATGAGTATTAAAAGAATCCATTTCATTGATCATGCCAACACATTACTTTTGAGCATTCCCTGCAGTTGCTATTATACTCCCAACATTGTCATGTTTATTTACAACTCTATCAAAATTAATTTTTCATCGAATCATTGGAAGGAGATAGGCAAGAAATAAGAATTAGGCCTAAATTTAGATTGAAAGAGCAGCCAACAGTAGAAGCATGATTAAAAGTAGCATAAAATTCAACTTTATATGAAATTGCTCGAGAAAGAATAATATATAAGAAATTAAATTATTGTGTCACAAACTTGTAAACCTTGAGCCTTCCAAAGCTGTCATAGTGTAAAAATAACCATAATTAAAGCATCAGCATCATCAAGAATATTTTAGGTAGATCCTGCACAATATTTGCCTAATGTTCCCACATCTTACCTACTCAAATAGGATGAAATCCCAAAGAAATTGAAACTAGACAACAAAGAAAGAGGAGATTGAAATAGACAACACTAGCTTTTAGGCAAAGAAAAAAAGTAAGTGGTTTGCAATGTCAATATCTCCACATAATAATGTCTTTGAAAAATGGGAGCCACTGCCCCTTTTTTTTTTTTTTTGCCATCTCAAACAATTTTTTAAAAAATAAGTATTTTGCCATTTCAAACACTTTTTTGACTCTCAATATCTTTGAAAATATGTGAAAGTGTAATAAAATTACATTTTTTTTTACATTTTTTTTTTGTGTTGCATAATATATAAAACAAAGTATATTTATTTTCCATATGTTCAAATATTTTATCATAAAGAAATCTTTGAAAATAATGTAAAAAATGATAAAATTTCATTACTTAAATAGCTTATAAACACGTCATTTTTTACAATATTGTACAATAATACAAAATATCTTAATTTTTTTTTATATATACAAATATCTTATTAAAAAATCTTTAAAAATAATATGAAAGTGTAACAAAATTTCATTATTTGAACAACAAAAAAAATATCTCTCTCTCTCTTTTTAATGTTGCACGATAAAAAAAATTTTACGTTACATAATATAACAAAGCATCTTAATTTTTCATATATTCAAATATCTTATCATAAAGGAATCTTTGAAAATAATAAGAAAGTGTGATAAACGTTCATTATTTAGACAGCATAAAAACCACTTTTTTTTTTTTTTTTTTTTTTTTTTTTTTTTTTTTGGAAAGTAAAAAAAAGAAAAATAATTTTTAATTTTTGCATTTTTTTTTTAAAAATTTAAAATTTTTTATAAATATTTATTTATAATATATACTTGCATATATTAAAAATTTGGATGCTTTGTTTTTGTATGCAACAAAAAAAAAAAAAAAAAAAAAAAAAAAAAAGTGGTTTTTATGCTGTCTAAATAATGAACGTTTATCACACTTTCTTATTATTTTCAAAGATTCCTTTATGATAAGATATTTGAA
>CATIWR010422208.1:0-15009 GCA_949677035.1 Omphalea diandra | reverse complement strand
ATTTTATTTGTAAATTTAGTAAATATATAAATAATAATTAAAATATTTAAAAATAAAAAACTGTATAATATAATAAAATGTTGTAATACTTAAAATATTTAAAAATAAAAAAATATTATAATATGTAATATTATCATGATTTCAGTTTGGTATATGATTGACATTAAGGATAGGAAAAACATAAAACTATCGATACCCGTAGGAAGCCTCAATAAATAAGTTTAATCATATTATCATATAATTCAATATTTATTAATATTCATATCAATGTAGAAACTTATTCTAATCAGATTTACTAGTTCAACTAAGTAAATAATATTATATAATATAAAACTATAAAAATATGTTTTATGATCTATCATCTACATAAATATCCATAAGCCAAATGTGAACAAGTCATAATTATTCAATCAAAGTGAAAGAATAGTCGGCTTCTAATAAATCTATAATTTAAAGAACTATTTTCATAATTTTAAGTTTCTTAATTAAAATTTATCTTTTCCATGTACATAAAGATAGAGTTATACTCTAATGAGTATATCTCCAATATGATCCTCGCAATCCACTTATTTCTATGATTTAGTGAACAAACCTTCAGCTTATCTATACAGAAAATATTGTGATCAACCAATAAATCTCAAACACAACTATACAATGCATTATTCATAATTTATTTATTAATTTCTATGGTCCAGCTTGCAACTCTCAAGCCTAACTATACAATTATGAATAATTAAATCCATATATCAAAGTATAATCAAATAAAAAACTAAAATCTTTAATTATCACACATTATTTTATTTTTCGCAGCATAATACAATAGAATATGGTATAATTATTTTATTTTTCTCAGCATAATACAATATATGGTATAACATATAAAAATAATATTTATTTGATAAGTAATATATTGAATAATATCACTCATAAATCGACTAGCATATCCATAAAATTATATTCTCCGATCTGCTAGAGTTTACTATCAGCTACTCAAAGATATCTATACACAATGCAATATAGTAGAAATATATTTATTAATACCTAATCAATGTTTCTATTTCTAAATTTTAGGAAGAAACTCTTAAGACTTCTGCTGGTATTCTACCATAATTTTTCTCTAAATTTAGACTAAACTTTCTATTACAAAAAATTAACATAAATACTTTGAAGGATTTATTAAAAATGTCCATCCGGGCCATCAATGATAACTTAGTCTCATTCATAGTCCAAACAAACAAAACAATCCAATTAAAATCATCCTAAAAATCGATTTCCTATGTTTTCCCTTTAATAATTACCAGAATGATTTCATAAATATATTCATCCTTATAATATATTATTTACTGGTTTTTTTTTTTATTTTATTTTTTCTCCATATTTATAGTCTATGAAGGTACTCCTCAGATCATTTAAAATAGATCTAAAGGCTTTAAATATTCTTCAGACTGTAATTTAATCAAATCCATTTTCTAAAAGTATAACAATTTTATAATTAGCATATAGTTTTGTTATATATATATTTTTAATAATTATCAATTCAGAAAATATTTATTTTTTAATTGACAAGGAAAACTATTGAGTTTTGAGATTACTCTAGTAAAATAAATCTTATATATGTGTCTCATAATCCTAGAATATCATATAGAGCATTCTAAAAAATAATCTCAAATGGTTACTCTCTGAAATGGGTTGTTCGAGTGTCAAAATATTCTTATAGATGTTGGCTACAGAAAGGTATAGGAGTTGTCAAAAAATGGTTACTGAAACTTGGTGAAATAGAGGTATTTCTCTCTCAATGCTTCTCCCTCTTCTCTGCTGTACTTAATTGGATGAAACAGTATTATTCATATTGGTCCTAAGGGACTAATTTAGTAGCTCTTTAGTAAATATAATATTTTATTTATTAATAATAATTAAGAGATAAATATGAGACTTATATGACTTAGACAAGCTTGTCATGCCCTCTCTAAACCAATGAGGTGGTGGCAGATTTTTTTAAAATTATTTACTAATTGTTTTTACTTAATTACTTTAAATGAAGTTAATTATAATTTATCATAATCTCAATTATTGAGTATATATACTTCTAAAGATTATATACATATTATCATAATATATAGACATACTTTTAAAATAAAACTTCCAAATAAATTTTATTTTTTTAAAATTAATTTATTTAGCTATTAATTCAAAATAAAATCTTATAAATTCCAATTTTTTTAAGTTAAAACCATATTTACACTTTTAAAATACATTCTAAGTTATCAAATTTTTATTTTCTATTAAACTCATTATTTAATTAATAAATTTGAGGTTATTACAAAGGCCTTCCTTAAAATATCATGAACAGTTCTTGTCAGTTGAACACCTTTTCCAAATAAATATAGAATAGTCAAAGCATTAAATAGGTTTTCTTTTTTATCGGTTCGTAAAAATCCATTTTCTAAAGATCACTTCCTTCTCTTCGGGATTGAACATCAATTGCAACGATTCGATAAATGGCTCATTAAAATTATAGTACTTAAAAATTTAAAACTAGAAAATTATTATATGATAAAATAATAAAAATATTTAACAATTAAATTTTGAGTAAAAGAGTATAATTCTTTAAAATTTTTAATATTTTTATGAACCGGTATAATTTTAAGTACTAGTATAATTTGGGTCTCAATTTTCATTGGTTTTTTTTCAATTTTTAGTAGATTAGTTTTGACTCTTAACCAAATCAAATATTAGTCAATTTTTAGTTTAATTGATCAAACCGATTAGTCTAGTCTAGTTCTAAAAATATTGCTATAATATTCTAATTTATTTTTTTTTCAATTTCATATATCTACTCTTTTCTTTTTCCTTTTCTTTTTCTTTTTTATTCTATGTCTCCCCACTACCCTTTGCTAAATTTTTTTTTAGTAAATTGATATGCTATTTTTGTGGTTTAAATATACAGGTATTGTTTGTTTAATAGTAATGAAAGGGTTATAATGAAAATGGAACTACTATTGCTCACTAAGGTGTTCAATAAAAGAAATATTGATGAGTGAATCGACTTAAGACAAAGTAAGAAATTAGTTTATTACTGTAAGATGATGGATATAAGCTAGAGGTGGCAAACTGATTGAGTCAGGTTATTTCGAGTTAGATTATTTTTGGTTTGGGTCATTTTGTATTGATGCATTTTTAGGTTGGGTCTGGGTTGTTCGAGTTTTGGATAGGGTTAGAGTTGGATTCAAGTTTACTCTTAAAATTAATATTTTGGGTCGGGTTATTTGTTACTCAATTTTAAAAAATATCCATTTGAATTTTTTTTTTTTTATCATTTATACAATATTTTCTCATAATTTCCTAAAAGAGAAATAATAATTTTCTCCTCAAAAAATTATTTTTAGTAAGATAAATTTTATATAAAACGAAACTTAATTAAAATTTTTTGTTTTTATTTAAATCCTTAATAAATTAAATATAATTTATTTTTTAAGCAAATGACTATATACAATAAAACAATTGAATTAAGCCCACATAAAATTACATTTAAGAAATATATCAAAATTTAAATTAAATTACAAAAAAACATATAATGTTCAATGATAGAAAATCATTAATTATAAAAAATTTTATGTATTATGATAAAATTTGTGTGATAAAATTAGATTTGCCTTAATATATGATTTTTATCTTGATAAAAATAAAATTTATTACAATTATTATAAAAAATAAGTAAAATTGTGATAAATTTCTTTTACATATCAAATCATTTAAAACAATTATGGTGAAATTTTAGTTTAATTACTTAAAAATTCAAATTTTTATGCGATTTTAAATTATATTCAAAACTTCTAATTGAATCAATTATATTGTAATTTGACAAATTAATTTTAATTGTACCTCAGTCAAAAACAGAATTTTGTAAAGTGTATTTATATTTAGTTGATCCTTATGTTTTTTCAATTAGTTTAATTAAACCTAAATTAAATTTACAGTTTAATTATTATACTACTTTTATTTTTATTAAATTTAATCTTATTTTTACTTAATTAAATTTATTAAATACTTTTGTTGGATGAATTTCAATTTTATATTTAAATTAAAATTTTTAAAATTTAAATTTATAATTCACAAAATCTTTCAATCTCTAATTTTTTTTTTTAAAAAAAATTCTCTCATTCTTCTTAAAAAAATAATTTTATATTTAACTAATAAAATTTTAAACTATTTAAATAAAAATTTCTTAGAAATATTTCAAAATTCAACCACATGAGTTTAATTATGATGATATTTTTATTTCTTATTTAATTTAATCTAACTTTTGCTTAATTGAATTTATTTTGTATTTTTAGATGATGAATTTTAATTTTATATTTAATTTAAAGAATAAAAATTTTAAAATTCGAATTTATAATTCATAAAATCTCTCAGTCTTTTCTTAAAAATTAATTATTATATTTTAAATAACAATTATTTAAACTATTTAAATAAATTTTTTTACGGGAACTTAATTAAGATGTACTTTTATTTTATACTCAATTTAATCCCTTTTTAGCTTAAATAAATTTATTAAACACTTTTGTACAAAATATTTAATTTTATATTTAAATCTATAAATTTTTAAATTTATAATTCATAAAATCTCTAATGTCGCATTTTAAAAATTTTTCTCTTAATCTCATCTTAAAAATTTAATTTTTATATTTTAAATGATAAATTATTTAAAAAAATTTAAAAATCAATTACATGAGCTTAATTGAGATGTTACTTATTTTTATTCAATTTAATCTCATTTTAAATAATTAAATTTATTATATACTTTTATTCGATAATTTTATATTTAAATTTAAAAAATCTAAAAAATTTTGAAATTTAAATTTATAATTTTGAAATTTTTAATCTCTTATTTTAAAAAATTTTATTTCATTCTCTCCTTAAAAAAACAATTTATATATTTTAAATAATAAATTGTTTAAAAAATTTTAAATAAATTTTTTTAAGAAATATTTAAAAAATTAATTACATGATATGAATATTAACATTCTCAAAAAATTTATCCTTAAAATAAAAATTAAGGATATACTAATTTATTACTTAAATATATAAATATAAAATATATAATTTTAAAACATAAATTTGAAATTATTTATTTGCCAACTAAAATAAAAATAAAAATTTTATATTTTTGTAAAAAAATATTTAAATTGAGTTAAAATAAAAATATTATCTTAGTAAATTGTAAATTTAGTTTTGAATTTGATTGAACTAATTGAAAAAATATAATGGTTAATTGAGTCTAAATATACACTTTATTATATACTTGTTTTGATTTGGGGTATAATTGAACTCAATTCATTAAATTATTGTGCAGTTGACTCAATTAGAAACTTTGGATACAATTCGCAAAAATTTTGAATATTCTTAATCATTAAACCCACAAATTTTTAACTCAAAAATTTTTTCATAATAAACGAACATATAAGACAAATTATGACATATACTTTTTCATCATAATATTTTGTCACTTTATAATACCTACCAAATTACATATAAAGAGAAGTAATATTATCATAATAATATCTATTACTATATTAAATAATTTAAAAATTATGATAAAATTATTTTATTACAATAAATAATTTTTATTATTAGTAAATAATTTATCATAATAAATAATAAATTATAATTTAAGCACATACAAAATCACAGTAAATTCATAAATTTATTAAAATATAAAATTTTCATTATATTTTAAATCAAATATCAAAGTTACATTTAAATTTAATTAAATAATCTAAATTTTTTTTGAAATAAATTTCTTTATTTTTTTATTTTAACTATTCTACCTTTAATAATTTATAAAATTTTTCTTTTTTATATTGTCAAGTTGACTCTTACTCGACCCAATCCGATTTAAAATTTTTCGGAACATTTTAGGTTTGGATCATTTTGAGTTTGCCTCCGATTAGGGATGAATTTAGATCTTATTTTTAAGTTAGGTTAGAAATTGTCACCTCTATTATAAGTTAAAAAGAAAAACACGAGAACGAATATAAACGCTTACATCCAAAATATTTGGCTAAGTATAGAAACTAACCTCAAGGTTCCTAAAGGAGCTTCCCACACATCTCAAATGATGTGTCAATGGAGTCTTGATAGGGTTCCTAATAAGTATGACCCCATTAAACGATATGAGACGACACGTAGTTAAACGAGTTTGAGTTTAATATAAATAGGTTCGGGTCATAAGCGAATCAATCTGTTTATAACACGGTAGATAAGTAGATTTAAATGAGTTAAATAGGTTCGGGTCATAAGCGAATGAATCTGTTTATAACACGGTAGATAAGTAGATTTAAATGAGTTGACCCACCTAACCCGCAATAAACACAATTATATAATCAGATTAATGAGTTAACATGTAATATATAACGCAAATATACATGTTTAAACACAATTTAAATAAAATATGTTTATACATAAAAAATATCTTTGAATTCAATCTTATATTTGTTTAGATTTTTAATATTTAGTTTTTTTTTTCTCAATATATAAATATTTTTAGTTAAAAATTATTTTTTAAATTTTTGATATGTTTTAGGTTAAATGTGTATTTTTGTATTATGACACGCTAATGGCACGATTAATTAAATGAGTTGTGTTGTGTAACTTGCTTTATAAACATGTCCGCGTTAAAGTTGAAGATTTTAACACGATTAATTAAACGGATCATGTTTGAATTGAACATTTTTGTATTGTATACACATCTTGACACTACACTATTAGACATGACATAACATAAATTCACTCCTAGTTCCTAACATAGCCCAAATATCTGGCTGAGCATGGAGACTCGTACAATAATTCCTAAAGTTCTTAAGAAAGTCCATCCTTCCTTGAATGAAGTGCTAATGGAGTCTCCCTAATATGTTGTTTGGTCGAAGCCTGCTGAAGGATGTTTGAAGCTTAACGTAGATGCGGCTGTTAATTCCAATCTTGGTAATATAGGTATGGGTTCGATTCTCAGAGATCACACGAGACGTTTTGTTAAAGCCAAATCCAGCTTGATGCTGGGAAACTTTTCTCCTAAGGAAGCCGAATCCCTCTGTTTTAGAGAAGCATTAAGTTGGGTTAAGGATCTGCAATGTTCATCTTTGATTGTGAGTGTGATGCTTTACAATTGATTTATGGTATTCAAGCATTAAATGATCAGTCTCCTTTGGGTTTAATTTTTCAAGATTGTCGTTTCGGTGGAGTTTCCAAAGAGGTTCTAATGGACTCTAAATAAATTGCCCACTTTAAGAGGCACTTTAGAAGTACCCAAACCTCCAATGTAGTTCTCCACTTCTAAAAGTACTCTAAGGTCATGTTTAGTTACATTTAAAATAAAAATTTACATTTAAAATAAAAATGAAATTTTATTCTTAAAATAGATGTTTCATAATTTTTATATTTTAGTTTAGTGTATTTAGAGAATAGGAATGAGAATCTTATTTTTATGTTTGATATGTTTTATGGAATTGAAATATTAATAATTTTGTCACACCTGTAGTCAATATTGTCATCATTACTCCTATATTTAATATTTTGTATTTTTTAAGAGGAAATACAATTACATTTTATTTAAACAAATGAATTTTTTAAATTATTTTTACATGTTATTTTATAAAATATACTAAATTTATTATAAATACACATATGATTTGTATAATTGCTAATAATCAATAATTTCTTAATTTCATTTTATTTAATATGTATTAAATAATTTTAGTTATAGCAAATTAAAATATATGACTAAATTACCTTCTATTAAAATATTTAAATATTAATATATTAATTTTTTTTCACACGGGATAAAAGTGAAATAAAAAATAATTACTATACTCTTGATTTTGAAGAATTTGACTGTTTGAGAAAAGAAAAAGAGAAATTGCTTTTAAAAACACTTTTTTTAGACTCAAATAAAAGAGAATTTTAAAAATTGAAAATTGATGCTTTGGAAAGAAAAAATGAAGAGTTAAATTTTGAAAAGAAATTTTATGAAACTCTTCCAAATAAAATGGCAATTTTAAAAAAAAAGAGGTTTTGGACTTAAAAAATGCTCCTTTAAATTTTACTAAAGGAAAAGAAAAATTGGATTTATTTTTGGGCTCTCAAAGAGATAGTACTGTGAAATATGATATTGGATATAATCATTCCTCTTCCTCCATTTCTAAAAGTGTGTTTGTTTAAGCTTCACTTTCTAGAACACCTAGTCTCTAAGGTGTTGAATCACAAACCTCCTCACAAAAGGGAAAGTCTAAGAGCACAAAACTAGCACATGCATACACTAAAAAGTCTAGGCAAAAGGCTAATCATGCTTTTATGTATGCATTTTATAAGCCAAAGGGGTAGAATGTGTTACTATTTGCACCTAGAAGAAAAGTTACACATGATCACACTCATTCTAGGGTGCCTATACAAAAGACTTATGTGCATGATCAAAATTGCTCTCACTCACACTCTTATAGGCTAAAGACAAATTATGCCTTCATTTACAGAATAAGTATTATAAGAATACACAAGTTCTTTCACGTTTTAGGCATCAATCTTTTAGGAAGCCATCTCACATTTGTTTTACAAAATGAGTTGAAGAAAGCATTTGTTTGATAATGCTTTTATTGTGGAAAATATGACCATAAAGTATACTTTTGTTATCCTAGATTGAGAGATGAGCATGTTTATGTTGCTAATCCCTATAGACCCAAGAGAAAATGGGTACCAAATAAAGTTTAATTTTGCATGTTTGGGGGCTCCTTTGTAGGTTTAGAAGCTCCTCACCTTTTGCTCAAAATGGAGAATCAAATGGTGAGAGGAGCTGAAGTATTTGAAAAAGGTTTGTATTTTTGGAGAACACAATAATTGGTATCATTAACTGTAGTTTATCTCTATCTCTCTTTTTTATTTTGTTTGTCATATTTTTGCTGAGGCTGAGTTTAAATTTTGAACCATCATTGGTATCAGTTGGAGTTTTTGTTTTAGGAATCTCTAGCAACTATCCTTCATTTCTTTCTTTCCTCAACACATGGAGAGAATGCGTAACCCCAAATTATGTTAACTAAGTTTTTGTTTGAATATCTTGAGAGATTTGTTAGAATGAAGCATAAAGATAGGGGGAATTTTCCTTTGCAAGTGATTTGTATTTTTGGTACCATCACGTTTGTTTTGTTTTTTAAGAAGTTGGCCTAGATTTTAAGGGAGAATTATTGTATATATTTTTTTCATGATGACAAAAAGGGGGAGAAGTTTTGGATGTTTTGATTAGATGATTTGATTGCTTTGTTTGGTATCACTTATTTGGATATCATAACACTTGATATCATCTATGTTTTTAATATCGAACATTTGATATCTTATGTGATATATTTGGTATCAAGCCTTATGTGGATATTTTGATTGGTATGTATTTGGTTTGGTATCTTCCTTATAGTTTTGTGTTTTAACATTTGGTATCCTTTGTGTGTTTTAAGTTTTATATTTTTAGTATCAAAGCATCTTAGTTTTGTCATCATTCAAAAAAGAGGAGATTGTTGTGAATGTTAGGGGAAAATGTTTAGAGAACATGTGACCTTAAGGCATTAGACTCACTCCTCTACTTTGAATGATAATAAAACTTTAACAAAATCAAGAGAAATTTCAATATTTGTACTTTAGTATTTTTGGATGATTTGAATTGACCTGACGAACATTAAAGGGGAGATTATTGTGAATGCTAGGGGGAGAATGTTTGAAAAACATGTGACCCTAAGACTCGATGAACGTTAAAGTGTTAGAACAAGGTCAATGGGCATTTTGCAAGTTCAACGGGTGTTGAACATCTCCTAATGGGTGTTGTACCATTCAACGGGTATTGGAGGATGAATAATAAATGTTGATTGGATACTACAAATTATTATCTTTCAATGCCTGTTGAATGGTCCAACGCTTGTTGAACTTGCATAATACCCATTAAACTTATTCTGACCCTAAACGTTCGCCAGGTCTGAGGTCACATGTTCTCCAAACATTCTTTCCCTAGAATTTACAACAATCTCTCCCTTTAATGTTCGTCGGGTTTGTTCAAATCATCTAAAAACACTAAATACAAACATTAGAATTTCTCTTAGTTTTGTTATCATTAAAAACACATCATTCAATGTAGAAGAGTGAGTCCAATGCCTTGGGGTCACATGTTCTCCAAATATTCTCCCTCTAGCATTCACAATAGATTTTTCTAAAAAGATAGATAAATTAAAATAAAACCATCTTTTTTTTTTTAAAAAAAATTTCTCGGCTCTAAATCCTATCTTCATAAAGGTCAAAGCTGAAATATCTGCCTTCAACAACTTGAAGGAACCTTTCTAATTTGCTTTAGGACCTAACACAAAAGCTGCTAATTTATCAAAACCTAGCAAATTTGCATTTGAACCATTAATTGAAGCAAAGACCATGATGTAGTGAAATGTTTAGGAGTGAGGATGGTTATGGATTCTTCCAAATTAATAGGGAGATAGCTTCAATCGGTTGGGATTTTACAAGTAAGGATAACTCTACAAGGTCTGGTGCAATGTTTTAGCTTAAGCCTATTATTAGAAGAAGATAATGATAATGATGAGGAAGAAGTTAATAAGGTAGGGCTAACAATACGAAGGGAAAGGAGTGGAGCTCCATTTGTACTAGAAGTATGGCAAAGCTACTCAATAAAGGTAAAAAAGTGATTGAGTGAAAGATGAAATAAAAATAGAGGTTTGAGATTAGAGCAGTAGTTTCAAATTATAAGGAAAGGTATTTTAGTTATATAAAATATTTTATTAGAACCATTAAGAAATAGACTCTTAATACTAGCAAAATTTAAATTAAAAATATATAATAATAAGACATCAGATTCCTATTTCTAAATATTTAATCTAAAATAAGTTATCAAACTTAAAAATGGAATAGGAATCCTAGTCTTGTTCTAATCTAATGTCAATCAGACATGCTTTAAAAGTATCCAAAGCACGTTAGCTACTCTAATATAGTTCTCAAGGGATAAAGTCACTTTAACAACTCTCAATTCAAATAAAGCTCTTAAAAGTTAAAAGACATTCTAAGTACTTCCACCTTAAAGTTAATAGTGTCCCTAAAGAGGCAATGTTCAAGCTATATTGGCTAAGGCTAATAAAGTCTCTTAAAAGGCAAAGTACACAAATTATCATGGCCAACACTAATGAAGTTCCTAAGAGGAGTATAGCATCCCAAGTACTCACATTTTAATGAGGTTTTTAAGGGCCAATAAGGACCTTTAAACCTTTTACTTCCCAATAAGGTTCCTCAAAGCATTCCATTAGAACCCTACTTTAAGAGATACTTTTGCAAGAGATATGAGTTATTATGAGGTTCTCTACATAAGGCAAGTCAACTAAGAATGTGTAAGGCATAAAAGACTCCATAAGATCTACCATGAGTACAAATGACTCATATCAAGGTATAATAACCAAGAGTTTCACTAACCTAATGAAGTTCCCATTAGAGAAGCTATTAGTGATATTCATATAGTAGAATCCCCTCACATATCTAACCAACAATGGCCACTTAGATTATATAAGTTAGCTAAGAGACTCATTGCAAAAAGTAACTTAAAAAGAGAAATAATAAATCTCATGGAACTCGCTCTATGTATAACTACTCGAGTTTGCCTTCAGGGTGAGAAATCCATATTACGCTAATAAGACCATTAAGCTATTAATAAAGACTCATCCCAATAAGCTAGAGTGAGCTCCTCGACCTAAAGTGAATCTCCCCCTTAAACGTTCTCGAATATCAATATGTCTTACCATTAGAGAAGTGCTAACTTCATATGCCAAGTGAATAAACAAGATTAAGAGTTTCCATAAAAGATCACTTATTTAACTAATGAAGCAATGCAGTTAGGGTGATCGTTGTTCAATTAATCGAATTGTGAGCGCCCTAAAAAACAATTGGCCCATTTTGACTTAAAAAATTTTAAACAACAAAACAAACCATGATTATTCAAAATTATTGATTCGATTAATTGAAAACTAGTAGATTAATCAATTTGTTAACCAAAATTGGTATAAGATATATATTTTTTTATTATATATATATATAATAGTATATTATTTAAATTTATGTGTGTGAGTGTGTATCATTGATTCAGTTTTCATTAATGTTTTTAATATAACAACTAAAAATTGAATTAAAATAAAAAATCATCAAAATCAAAATCATCAACCTACTTAACTTGTTTTTTCGATTTAATCGCTCAATTCTTGGTTCAATTTTGATTTATAGATTTTTTTACTCAATCCTAAATGAAATTGTATGCATCATCAACACATGAAGACCATAAGCCAAACTTTCAACTCAAGCATCCATCAATAAGGCAGGACATGGTGACAATATACAAAAGCTACTTGACATGAAGACTAGTTACTATAGATGAATAATTGAGATGACATTTAAAAAGTTAAATTCTATATTCTCTGTAGTGACATCATCAGAAGGCATTAATCTTTCAATGATGAGAAAATATTATGTAGCAATAAATGTTTTGATGGTTTAATTGTATTTTTCCTATAAATAGCTCTAAGAAAAATAGAATAAAGGTCCTCTAATCAACACAAAAAATTCTCTCTTAGTATTTTCTCTCTCTTTCGAGCATAGATTTAGATGTATTTTTATGCTTTTTATAATTTTTTTTAATTTAATCCCTTACTTGATGTTTATTTATGAGATTAGAAAGGGAGTTAGTTTTATTTAAGGTTATAGCTCCAAATTATCTACTTTAATATTATTTAATGCAAATATCCTTGTATTTCTCATTAAGTATTTTTGTAATTGTTCTTTAAAGTTGCTCGTATTTTTGACTACTTCAATTTTCCTTTCTATTTGATCTTGTGTTTATGTTATTCAAGTGTTTTCAATCCATTTCCATCCATTTGAAGTTTCCACTTAGTGCTTATGCGTCATTTGTGTTTAAGCTCTCCAATTTAGTCCCATAGTAGTCATTGTGCTTGTACTCTCCAAGGATAATGAGTGAGAGAAATTATTCAGCTATATGAGACTCTACATCGAATTCCATTTCAATGCAAATTTTAAGAGTTTATCTCTTTCTTTTTTTTCTTTGGATCAAAATTTGAACTAATACTCAAATCATATCATGCTAAAGACAAAAAAGAGAAAACAAAGTTAAACATTATTAACGTTACCATTTCCATTCCTTATTACATATTCTCATTCGTAGATTGCCATTCCTAATATTTTATTCCAAGTAATCAAGCTACACCTTAATACTTTAATCAAAACAAATCTAACAAAACACAATTTATAGTTTGCTAGCCTATTTATATGCCAAGAATAAAGTCATGTATATTTATTTTTCACAAACAAGATGAGATTTGAACTCACAAAGCCATATTATACATATTTGAGACCCTAACCTTATAGCGGTATGCCAAGCTTTATTGTTGAAAATAAGAGTTTGCACATAGATGGGTTTGAATGTCATTAATGGATTTCATGTTTTTATCAAAAATAAGAATCAATTAGTGATGATAAATTAATTAAATATGAGTTTTAATAACTCAAAGAACAATGTTAGCTCAAGTTGAAACATAATAAATGTGTCTTAAATGAAAATACGTAATTAATATTATTTATCAATGACAATATTATCCTCAATTATGGTGTATGTCTAATATAATTCTAAATGTTACTGCATATTATTTTAGTATTTTCTCAATATCCTAATAAATATATTTTAATAAATACATCTAAGTTTATAATTGTGTTTCCCATAAATAAATTTTTATTATGTCTTAATTTGAGTCAAATTAGGGGCGTAAATGAACCAAACCTGCTCACAAACTACTTGAATCTTGACTCGATAAAAACTGATTCAAACTCAATTCGTTTATTAAATGAGCTTTAAAATCAAGCTCGAGTTTGACTCGTTAATTTAATGAGTCAATCTCAAATTTATCAGTACCTGACTTGTAAACTGATGAACCAACTCGATAATAAATATAATTATATATTTTTAGTTATAATATGTATGAAAATGCTTTTTAAAAATAATTAATTAAACTATAACAAATAATATATATTTCATATTGTTATTTACATTTACAATGTAATATCTAATTTCTTATAACTTTTTATGTAAGTATTAATAAATATATTAAGTTTTTAAAATAGAAATCTTATTTTTAAAAAATATTAATAATTTTATTTTAATAAAAAAATTTTAACTCAATTAAGATCGTTTAGGCTCACAAGTTTTATGCAATCTTGATGATATCAACTCAAGCTCGGATTGTTCATTAAATGATTTTTAAATACTTGACTTGAGCTCGACTTGTTTATAAATGAATTAAGTTTGAGTAAATCAATACTTAATTTGGCTCGACTCGTTTACATCCCTACGTCAAATAACATTACTCTCTCTCTCTCTCTCTCTCTCTCTCTCTCTCTATATATATATATATATATATATATATAGCTCAAGTCGAGACATAATAAGTGCATCTGAAATAAAAATATAAAATCAATGCTATTTGTAAATGATACTCCCTCTATTCATTTTTATCTAAAGTTTTTTGATGTAGCACAAGAGTTAAGAAACTATTAACTAGACTACATTTTAAGAAAAAATGACTATATTATCCTTTTTAGATTACTGTAATTAATTAATATGTGTAATAATTATATAGCAATGGTACTTACTAAGGATAAAATAGAATTGAAAAAATATTAAAATCTTATTGGCATTTTAAAGTAACATATATTTTAGAAAAAAAATTCTTTTAAAAAAGTCAGATAAAAAGGAATGGATGGAGTAATTTTTACTCTTAACGCATTTATTACATCTCAACTTGAATCAAACAGTATTACTCTCTTTACATATATATATATATATATATATATATATATATATATATATATATATATATATATATATATATATATATATATTTTAAATAAATATAGTAAAATCAATAGATTTTT
>CATIWR010422175.1:0-21184 GCA_949677035.1 Omphalea diandra | reverse complement strand
CATGATCTCTAAGAAAATGATGTCTAATATTTATATGTTTGCTCATAGAATATTGGATGGGATTCTTAGAGAGATGAGTTGCACTTGTGTTGTCACATTTAATAGGAATGTGATCAACATCCTTGTCGTAATCCTTCAATTATTATTTCATCCAAAGTACTTAGGTGCAATAACAACCCGTAGCTACATACTCAGCTTTGACCGTGGATAAGGCAACCGAAAATTGCTTCTTGCTAAACTAAGACACAAAACATTCTCCTATAAATTGGGAAGTTCCAAAAGTGCACTTCCTATCTAAAAGACTACTGGTACAATCTGCATCTGTGTAACCTATAAGACTAAGGATGAATTTCTAGGATACCATAGCCCTAAATGCAATGTATTATGCAAATATTTTAAAATTCTTTTGACAACATTTAAATGCGACTCTTTGGGACAGGATTGAAATCTAGCACACATACATATAGTAAACATAATATCATGTTTAGAAGTAGTAAGAAAAAGTAAAGAACCGATCATACCTCAATTTCTCTTCTCATCAAATGTCTTACCTGATTCATCTTTATCCAATTTGATGGTACCACTAATGGGTGTTTTAGCTACTTTGCATCCATCCATGCCAAATTTCTTGAGTATGTCCTTTGTGTATTTGGCTTGGTTGATGAAGATGCCTTCTTTGGTTTGCTTGATTTGTAGACCAAGGAAAAACTTGAGCTCTCCCATCATGCTCATTTCGAATATCCTAGTCATACACTTAGTAAAATCCTCACATAGAGATTCATTAGTCGCACAAAAATGATATCATTAACATAAATTTGTACTATTAGTATATCATGTTTGTGTCTTTTTACAAATAAAGTTGTGTCCATCTTTCCCTTTTCAAAATCATTTTTCAAAAGAAAAGAGCTAAGCCTTTCATACCAAACTCTTGGAGCTTGTGTCAACCTATATAAGGCTCTCTTCAATTTGTAAACATAATTTGGAAAACTATGTGATTCAAAACCAGGAGGTTGTTCAACAAAAACTTCCTCCTCAATAACACCATTTAGAAAAGCACTCTTGACATCCATTTGAAATAATTTAAAATTCATATGGCATGCATAAGCTAAAAGAATCCTAATAGCCTCAAACCTTGCAATGGGGGCATAGGTTTCATCATAGTCTATGCCTTCCTCTTGGTTGTAACCTTTTATAACCAATCTAGCCTTATTCCTAATGATGAATCCTTACTCATCTAACTTGTTCATAAACACTCATTTGCAACCTACAATTGGGTGTTCCTTGGGCCTAGGAACAAGTTCCCATACATTGTTTCTCTCAAATTAGTTGAGTTCCTCTTGCATGGAAATCACCTAACTCTCATCATCAAGAGCTGCACCTATAGATTTTGACTTGAGTTGAGAAACAAAAGCAAGATTATTATCCAAAAAGTTGAGTTGAGATCTAGTACTCACACCCTTTGAAATACCACTAGTGATTAAATCCTTGGGGCGATGCTTGGAGAATCTCTAATCTTTAGGTAGATCTTAACTTGACAATTCTTCTTGTTGATGTTAAAGATCCTTATCTACTCTCGATGACTTGTCCTCATCCTTTTTTTTTTGTCTTCCTCTCTTGTAGTATGTTCTAATTCTAATTTTTCAAAACCACCTACAAGATCATCAATAAAAGTACCTTTTCCAAGATCAAGCTTACTAGATTCATAAAAAACAATATGCATAGACTCTTTAACAACCATTGAACTCTTATTAAAGACCTTATAAGCCTTGTTAGAGGTGAAATACCCTAAGAATATACCCTCATTAGTTTTTTAGTCAAATTTTCTAAGATTATCCTTAGTATTCAATATATAACACTTGCATCCAAATACTCTTAGATATAATATCTTGGGTTTTCTACCATTCCATAGCTTATAAGATGTTTTTATTGTGAACGGGTCTTTTCAAAAATCTATTTGTAATATAGCACTAAGTATTAATGGTTTTGGCCCAAAAGTAGTTTGGCAAAAAAATCCATTGAGCATAGTTCTAGCCATCTCAACTAGTATTCTATTTTTTCTTTCCACAACACCATTTTGTAGTGGTGTTTTAGGAGTTGAAAAGTTGTGAAAAATTCCATTCTCTTGGTAATAAGATTCAAAAGACTCATTTTGAAATTCCTCTCCATGGTCACTTCTTACAGAAGAAATAAAGTAACCCTTTTCATTTTGAATTTTTTTTGCAAAACTTTTAAAAGCATAAAAAGTATCATACTTATGAGCTAGAAAGGACACTCGAGCAAACCTAGAGTAATCATTAACTAAGACTAGTGCACAGTGTTTTCCACTTAAACTAGCACTCCTTAGGTCCTATCAAGTCCATATGAATCAATTGAAGAGTTCTAGATGAACTTACAATGTTCTTCGCTTTAAAGGAAGATTAATGTTGCTTCCCCATTTGGCAAGGACCATATGTCTTATCTATAGAAAATTAGAGCTTGGGAAGATCTTTAACTAGCTTTCCTTTTGATAAGCTATGCAATAGATCTATGTTAGCATGTCCAAGCCTTTTATGTCATAGCCAAGCTTCATTACTAAGAGACATAAGACACCTAAAAGATTGGTTAGCCAAATTGTCTAAGTCAATTAGATAGGTATTGCCTTTCCTTTCATCCTTGAAAACTACCTTTTTATCCACTAAAGTGGTAACTTGGCATTCTCTAGGGTCGAAGGTGACTTTATTACCTTTGTCACATAATTGACTTTCATTAAGCAAATTACGTTGTAAGCCATCAACTACCAAGACGTCATTAATTAAAGAGCAACCATTCTTACCAATGGTTCCAATGCCAATTACCTTACCCTTGACATTATTACTGATGTGACATCACCACCTTCTTTATCCTTCAATGCCATGAATAACTTTCTATTGCTCGTCATGTGCTTTGAGCATCCACTATCCACATGCCAATCATTTGATTCATTGGTGGCTACCAAACCCCCTACACAATACATATAAATCAGCTTTTCTTTGGTACTCAAACATACTTGGGCCCTAGGGAGTTAGATTTTGAAGGATCCCCCAATTTGATGTATGCCTTCTTAATGTTACAAAAAACATTTATGTGTCAATACTTCATACAATAATGGCATTGAAGTTTAGACTTAGGCGTCTTCCTCCTATGCAATGCCTTAGTATGAGGAGGGGGTTTTCTCATACCAATATGATGTATGTGAGAGCATGAACATGCATGAATGGGTGTTGGTGTGTATTTTAGGTGTGTGTTTGTGTGAATGCCTTTTACTGTACATGTAAGCATGATTGGCCTTTTTATACTTAGGCCTTGAGCCTTGTTACACCTTTCCTTTACCCTTAGGCATTGGGGGTTTAGTACTTTGGGTATTTTTCTTTCCAATAACCTCAATACTTGAAGTTTGAGGTATTAAGGCTTTACTGAATGTAATGGAAGGAGATGTAAAAGAAGAGGCTTCATTTAAGCCTAGACCATACCTAATCAAGAGAGGTCTGTGTGATATAATGAATGTATCCAAAGCTTTCATACCCTTATGAAACTTAAAGATAGAGGCCTCTAAGCTCAATGACTCCTCCTTTTAAAGAGTCATTCTCTTTTCTTAATGAAGCTAAAGATGAAGATGATTTGGAAAAGTTTTCCATTGACTTCTTGAGTTCTTCATTTGAAGCTCTCAGTTCACTTACAAGGTTATTAAGGGATTTGAATTCATCCTCTAATTTATTGTACTTTTTCTTATAAGTTTTCATTTGTGACTTATATTTGTCACATTTCATGGTGAGAGCTTCTAAAAGCTCATCATCTACATCATCTAAGTCATCATAATTAGAATAAGAATGAGGAGAAGAACTTACCTCATTAGGAGAGTCATCTTAAGCCATAAATCATATGTTGGCAATCTCTTCTTCTTTATCATCTTCACTTGAGCTATCATCCCATGTGGCTTTGAAGCTCTTCCTCTTCTCTTTGTCCCCTTTCTTCTTTTTCTTTAGCTTGCGACAATCATACTTAATGTGGCGTTACTTGCCACACCCATAACAAGTGGCTTTATTTGATCTGTCTTTGGGAGTTAAAGTTGCTTTCTTAAAGTTTCTTCTTTCTTTTTTTCTTCTAATAAGTTCTTTGGTCCTTCTAGAAAGCATTGCAAGTTCCTCCTCCTCCTTGCCACCCTCTTCTTCACGTGAGGCTATTTCTACTTCATTATCCTTTGAAGATGATTTGAGGGTCAAGGTCCTCTTCTCTGGTTTTTATAATTTCTCCCATTGACCTCTCATTCTCTTCATTCCTTTATCTTTCTTTAAGGCCAACTCAAGAGTTAAGAGTTTGCCTATCAAGACATCCATTGGCACTTCCCTATTTTTGGGTTGGATTCTTGGATATTACACGCTCTAACACCAAATTTCTGAAGAGGCAAAGATTTTAAAATTTTAAAATTTACCTTATGATTTGGAAGAACCCTACCAAACTTCATGTTGGTGACAATAGCTTAGAGCCAATTTGTCATGTCTGTTATGCTCTCTTCCTCTTTCATCATGAATAACTCTCACTCCATCACATACATCTCAAGTTGGCTGGATTTCACCAAGGTGGTGCCCTCATGATAGTTCTCCAATGCCTTTTAAATATCTTGTGCAGTTTGGCAATGTTGAACCCTTCCAATTTCTTCTCTTGAGAGAGAATTTAGAAGGATTGCCATGGCTCATTTATTTTAGCCATTGGATTTTCTGTGTGCTTGAACCCATTCTTCTCTAAGGATTAACTCCTCACTCCAATCTAACACTTTGGTGGGAGGCTTTCACTCTTTAGCAACAACATCCCATAGATCCACCACATTAGTATCTAGATAAATCTCCATCCTATACTTCTAATGAGTATAGTCTGCTCCATTAAAATAAGCCTTCAGGTGGGTGTGGATTCCTTCTTGTGCCATGATCTTTACTCACATAATTAAGGTTTTTAGTTATATTTGGCTCTAATACCACTTATTGGCCTAGGGCACTAAGAAGGGCAGCTGAATTGGTGGTTGATTAAAAATTAAAATGGAAGGTTAGTGTGTTTAGGAGATTAAAAAAAAGATGAGAAAAATTAACACAAAGGTTTATAGTGGTTCAGGTGTTAACAAATCCTACATCCACTCCCTAATTCTTCACAATTGGGTGTTTCACTCAATTAAACTAGTGTTTCCAAGCTCACACCAAACTTTTACGACTTGTGTTTATGGCTCACACAAAAACCCTTACACCTTGTGTTTTCTAGGCTCACATAAAAATCTCTCACAAGTGTTTTGTATAGGCTCACACTTCAACCTCTTACAAGAGTTTTGAATCTAGGCTAACTCTCAACCTCTTACAATAATGTTTATTGCTCACACCTAACAATCAATAACACATAAATGAGAATGAAAGAAAGAGTAGCAAATTGGTAAGAGTTTGGTTATAAGTTAATGAATTCTCTTGCATTTACATATGTTTAATGGAGTATTTATAGCCTACATCCACCAAAGAGACATTACTCTAAAAATATCAATAAATCTCCAAGTTGTGCTAGGCAGATTTTACATTGAATTTTTTTTAGGCGGAAGTCACAATCGCTACTACCATTTTGTGGTTGCAAATTTCCAATTTGCACTGAGGAGTCAGAAATCGCTGCAGAGAATCTTGTGCTATGTCTAATGGCTAGTCCATATGTCAGCTGCTCATTGGTTATCCAAGAAATGTAGCTGTTGTATTTTACCTGTTTTTTAAAAATCATGGTCATTATTTATCTTTGCCTTGGGCGCGACTAGGATTACAAATTCCTTTGTTTGAAGAGGAAATTACAACTTTTTAAGTTGCAATCTTGGCTAAGAATTCGCCCTCATGATTTTTTTATCTTAAACGGATACCTTAGACACTTGGCGTGTTGTGGCTGTGACTTTAGTTCCTTCCTTTATCACTATAAAAGTCAAGGGCGCGAACAAGACGTGATACCCACCTCAAATTCCTCTGTGACTTGAGCTCACTTACTTCGGCTAGGTTGCAGCTGTGAATTTGTTCGCGAACTCCTCTAGCCTAGATTCATTCATCCTTATGACTGATTCACGGTCGCGATTTAGGATTTGGATAAACTTCTCAAGGTTGGAGATTTTAATATCCATCCAACTTGAATGAAAAAATTAATTTAGAATCTACAAAACAACATTTAATAAAAGTATTAGAACTGATCAATCTCTATTGTCAAGATCAAAAGAGGTTCATGAGTTAGGTTTAACCAACCTAGTCTAATAGAAAACATCAAAATAAGAATCTTAATGAAGGAGGAATAGAATCTAAGTAAACCTTGAAAAATCATCAATGATGACAAATGCATAATGCATGCCACCCCTACTAGTAACTCTTGTAGGGCCAAAGAGATCTATATGTAATAATTTGAGAGGATTAGAAAATGTTACCTTATCTTTGGCTTTGAAAGAGGACTAGACTTATTTTACCTTTTTGACATACATCATAAGCTATATCTTTCATAAAGTTGATCATGAATAGTTCTTCCATTAAGTTCTTCTTTTCCAACTTATTGATCAACTCAATGTTTGCATGTCTAAGTCTTTTATACCAATTCCATCTTTCATCCACTATGGTTACTAAATGTTTAACATTTTATTAGTCACATAGTTTAAATCAACCATATATATCTTTCGAACTCTTCTACCTATAAAAAATAACTTATTATCACTTATTTTGATACATAACAAGCTTAAGGTTCAAACATAACTCTTAATCCTTTGTCACAAATTGACTCATACTTAAAAGGTTATGTTTGAGACCATCTACCAATAGAACCTATTAAGAATTAGAGAGTTAACATCCTTATCAATTTTACCTAATCCCATAATTTTTAGCTTTATGTTACTAAAGGAGATATTCTTAAGTCTTTAATATTATCAAGCTTTAAGAAGAACTTTAGGTCAACTATCATGTGCTTTGAGTAACGATTATCAAGGTATTATTCTTATTTCTCCACTTTTGAGTGCAAGCACACCTATAAGGTAAAAAGAATCATTTGTTCTTAACTACCTAAATTCTCTTTGATTTTGTGTGTTAGTTTTTACCAATTGCTCATCATGCCTTTTAATGTACCAATGACTAGCAATGTGAGCATGCATAAAACAATAATAACAATCTCCATCAAAGTATACTTAAGTTTTAAAGTTTGGTGATGTGTGTACTAGTTGTCTCCTAGATAAATGCTTCTTATGTATAAGGTACTTAGGTGTAATTTTCTTAAGTGCATAACTATGAGATATATAGCCTCTAAAGTTTTGTATGTGTCCCTTATTATGGGCTCTTCTTTGAGGTAAGGGCATATAGTTATAGTTATGCTTAGGCGTGTTATGAAAGTGCCTTGGTGTATACCTTTACATATTTTGCCTTTTAGGCTTGTAAGGTTTATATAAGTATGGTTGTTAGCCTTTAAAGTTTAAGTTCAAGTGTAGGCATGTGATGTATAGCGGGGTCTTGGTCTCATTACATGCGCTTAGCATTTTCACTTTCCTTTTGTGAGAAACTTGATTACCTAATTTTAGGACTAGGTGTTCGAATATGTTGTGCTCTTATAAATGTGGTTTGAGATGTAAAAGAGTAGAAAAAGATGATGCATTATATCTTAAACCATATTTAATATATAAAATTCTTTGAACTTCAAGGATAGAGTCAAGTTGATCCTTTTCATTATAGAATGTAGAAAGATTCTTCTTAAGTTTATTGTTTTCATACTTTAATGATTCAATATTTTTTTCATACTTTAATGATTCAACCTTTTTAACAAAGGAATCAAGGTTCTTAAAAGAAAAAGATTTGTATTTATTAGCCCTAGTGCACTAAGAAGGGGGGTTGAATTGGTGGGAGATTAAAAAATTTGGAGGGAAGGTTAGGTGTTTATAGAATTGAGAAGTAGAAGCAAAAAAGACTAGATATTTATAGTGGTTCAAGTGTTAACAAACCCTACGTCTACTCCCCAATTCTACATAATTGGGAATTTCATTCAACTCAAAATAGTGTTTCCAAGCTCACACCAAACTTGTACAATGTGTTTTATGGCTCACACACAACCCTTACACTTCATGTTTGTAGGCTCACACAAAACCTCACTCAAGTGTTTTAGACAGGCTCACACTTTAACCTATTACAAGAGTTTTGGAAGCTAGGCTAACTCTCAACCTAATTACAAAGGTGTTTAATGCTAATACCAAACAATCAAGAACTCAAATCAAGAATAAGAAATTATCAAGTAAATTTGCAAGAGTTTGGTTACAATTAATCAAATTCTCTTGCATTTACATTTGTTTGGTGGAGTATTTATAAGCAACATCCATCAAAGAGACATTACTTACAAACTATGCCTAAATCTCTATGGTAAGCTAGGTAGATTTTGAATTAAATATCTGTCAGACAGAAGTCGTGATCATGACTGGCATTTCACAGTCACGATTTTTCAATTTACACTGAAAAGTCTAAAATCACGGTAGAGAGTCTAGTTTTGTGTCTAATGACTAGTTCATACGTTGATGTGCCATTGGTGCTCTAAGAAATATAGTCATTGTGTTCCACTGTTCAAGCAAAAGTAGTGGTCATGATTGATGTCCTTCTTGGGTGCGACTAAGATTGCAAATTCTTCTGTTTAGTTAGGAGAGAACATTTTCTTTGATTGCAGTCACGGTAGGTGCTTCACCCTCATGAATTTTGATATTCCAATGATTATTTTAGACACTTGGCTTCTTATAGTTGTAGATTTGGTTCCCTCCTTTCAGCTATGAAATTCGCGGTCGCAACATAAGATGCAAATACCATCGCGAATTCCTATGTGTGCTAGTCAAGTTTCTTTCAATTGAATCGATACTACGAATTCCTCTGTAAATTCTTCTAGCCTAACTTCATTCATCTTTGTTACAAGATCACAGTTGCGAATTATGGGATCCTGATCGCGAATTAGGATGTCTTACTCAAAGTTATAAATATAGACTTCCATCCAACTTCCAATGAAAACTAACTTATACACTGCAAAAATAACACTTAAACAAAAATTAGTAGCAATCAATCTTCATTATCAAGATCAAAAAAGGCCTTGGACTTAGGTTTGACCAACCTAGTCCAACAATAGTCCTTTTGAAGGGAAGAATATGAGGATTTATGAGAATCATGGCTCTCAATGAGCTTAGTAATGATGTCCTATAGCTCATCTCTAGAGTAAGATTCAAATGGATTTACCTCTTATTCATCATCATTCTCACTTTTAGAATCACTTAAGGAAGATTATTATTCATCTTCTAAGGCCATAAATAAAGATTTACTATCTCCTTCCTACCTTCTAAGCTCTAAGCATTTAGATTCTGAGGTACTCAAATCATCCCATGTAGCCTTAAGAGCTTCTTTTCCTTTTCCTAGAGTGGTGCTTCTTGGAAGGATGCAAGTGTTTATTTTGCTTTGAATAATCTAGTAGATTACTTGGCTTTTTAAGCTTTTTCTTTTATTTCCTTTCTTCATCTTTCCTTTCTTGCTAGATTGAAATCTTTTTACTTAATTGGAGATGAGTGCTAGTTAGTCCATCTTTACTATAATCATCACTATCACTTGAAAAGGTTAATGAAGAAATGAAAGGAGTTTTAGCACGTACCTTTTTAGCCTTTAAGGCTAGGTCTTTCTTTCTTTGGCCTTCATCACTAGTTGTCGTTATAAAGTCATTTCACAAGATAGGAGTTTCCCATAAGTTCATCTTAAAAAAGTGCCTCTAAATTATTTATCTTGTTTATGGCAATTTCTTAGCTCTCCACTTATCTGTAAGTAAAGTTCTAAAGATCTTGGCCATCATGTCATCATTAGAGTATGTCTTCCTTAAGCACTTTAATGTCCTTATTATGTCAATAAACCTATTATACATCTCTATGATAGATTCATGAGGTTGGTATGCAAATATTTCATACTTATAGATATGCATTTGTATCTTTTTCTTATTGACTTCATTAGTTCCCTTATGTTAAATTTATAGTGCATCCTAAATCTCCTTGGTTGATATGCACATTTGAAGTTTTACATATTAAGATTTATGGATTGCCTAAAATAGAACATGTATGGACTTTCTATTCTTTACATTAGCCTTTTCTCTTCTTATGTCCGTTTACTCTTTGGCTTGAGCATTATGACTTCTTTAACCAATTTTGTTAAAACTTATCTTACTTCTTCCCTTATATCCCAAAGGTTTATAGTTTCATTATCAAGAAAGATCTTCATTCTATTCTTTAAAGAATGGAGGTTTATGGATTGATTAAGATTCTTCTTTGCTTTACTATTTATAATAAAGATTAATCAAAATAGACATTAATATGAGACCACTTGTTATCCTAATGAGCTCTAAATGGGGTGAATAGGACAATGTAAATTCTTCTCAAGAAATTAGTTTGCTTAAAAAATTAAACAATCATATAGAAAGACATAGAATTTGTGAAGATTTGAAATAACCTTAGCCTATGTAATCTCTTCTAAATACCATTAGAGAGTTTACTCTACCAAATAACTTATAAGAGTTACTCAAATTATTATAAGTAAACTTTTGGGTACTGCTTAAACCTTACAAATTTCTCAAGTACTATTTTAAAGACTCACTCAAGATAGATTTACTTATACTATCTTAAATCCTTATCCAAGATAGATTTACTGACATTAAAGGTTTATACTGTTCAATCTAGAGATAATCCTCACATATAAAGATACAAATAATTCATAAAAGAATCACTCATTAAGTTACTTTGAAGCTACCCAATATAAGATCATTATACAAGATGTATGCTTGAGAAAGATTGTAGAAGAAAATGAACACTTTGAGTTTTAGACCTTTTGAAAAGATTGTAGAAGAAAATGAACACTTTGAGTTTTAGACCTTTTGAAAATGTTTCTTCTAACTTATTCAACTTAAAGGAGATGTTCCTCTTATAGCCCAAATTGGAAAAACTAGCCAATATTCACAATCTTTAAATTTTGAGGTTACTAAAAAACTAGTTGTTTGACTATGAATGGTATGTTCAATTTGATGAATGAGTCTATTCCTAGTTAAAATTGTATAGCTTCAACTGTCCTTAAAGTTAAATAGGGATGTTCTTTCTTACATAAGCCATTCCACCAATTGAGCTTAGTGAAATTTGAATTTTTAGAACTTACATAAGACTATTCTAATATGAACTAGCTTGTTCCATAAGTTAGACTTTCTAGATAAGGATGCTTTAAGTTTTTTACTTCATGAATAAGGCCATTTCATCATATCACTCTACATGGTTATAGGTCATTCCATCTTTTTTTATTAAGAAGTCTAACTTTCTTTGTGGTAAATGGGGTAGTGCATTTAGGCCATTTTAGGAGTCTCAAGGCTATATTATGATACTCTAATCCATTCCAACTTTTTGTATAAAAATCCCTAATTTTGTTCATCGTGAACAAAACAATGCAAACTAACTATTTAAAGCTTTCACAGGTCATTTCAATTTGACTAAGAGACATTTATCTTCTACAAGGATGCACTAGTCTATTCCATCAAACCATTTGGCACTTGGTTAGATCATTTTAAATTTTTGCCTAAAAATCTTCAATTTTCTTCTTGATGAACAAACATAATGCAAAGTGCACAATGCCATTTTATATCATTGAAAAGAATTCCTCAAGTTGCATAGGCACTTTTACTTAGATGTGCAGTGGTAACTTTAATAATTAAAGCTTTTGCTTAAAATATCTCATATTTCTTTTTATAGTCAATGTGATGCAGACAAGCCCATTTGGCCCATTGGACTTATGGTTTGGAGCATGGAACTTAAAGCCCAAAGTTATTGCATGGAGCATTTAATAGATCAATTAGTGGATCATTGTCAAGTCCAAACCAAGGCCTATTTAAACTCAATTTTAGTTATGGATACTTAATCATTGTCAAGTCCAAACTAAGGCCCATTTAAACTCAATTTTAGTTATGGATACTTAATCATTGTCATATCCAAAGTAAGGCCCATTTGAACTCAATTTTAGTTATGGATACTTTTTATGGGTTCTTACTGACAAGCCTAATAATGTGGTGTAAAGTTTAAAATTTCAAGTTGGGACAAGTGTGAACAAGACATAAATGGATAAAGGCTATCTTGTCTTAACTAACAAACATGTTCCAACATCATGGGAACTCTTGTCTTAAGACAAAATAACATAAAATTCTGCACAATCAAGAATTAACATGTGCATTTTAAAGATTCTTCCAAGATTTGCAAAATTCTTCAAGATCCTTCCAAGATTCTTTAAGAATATTTCCTATTGATTGAATACTTTTCTTGTATTCTTTTGTTTTTTTTAAGCAAAGTTAGGAGATTTGTTGTTAGATATTCCTTGTGTTGGCTGAATACCTCATGGACCAATCACAAGACATTCATTTATTACTTGAATCATTAAGAAAGTTTAATTAGCATGTTTTTATTTATCCAAACTCCCATGGCTAAATTCTACCTATTATTATTTCTTAGTTAAGATCTTAACATTGTAAAGGCTATATATATGCCTCATGTGACCAAACATGATATAACATCTCTATCCTCATTCATTAGCATTTTCACATGAACATATTCATTACATAAATGATTAACAATCCTACATAAATATATGCACTGGATAAATGATCATTTAGATACGTGAATTTGATAAGCACGACGATGACACTTGCACCATTGCATTTGGGACATCATAAATAATGACATTTTAGAGTTTATTTAAAGGTATAAAGAGCATATAGGGTTTAATAGATGGATGAAGGTGATGAATAAGTGAAGAAGAGGGATTAAAAGAGGAATATTGAACTTCCAACTTCAAAGGTACATAGGAGGAATATATTGCCCTGATTGAATTTGCTTATAGCAATCATTATCATAGTAATATACAGATGGCACTATATGAATTACTACATGGAAGAAAATGTCAAAGTCCTATCTATTACGATCAAGAAGGAATGCATGTTTTAGAAGGGTCATACTTAGTGCAAGACATTATAGACAAGGTGAAGGTAATCAAGAGCAAACTTAAAGCAGCACAAGACAGGCAAAATAGATATATAGACCAACATAGAAGAGAAATGGAATATGAGGTGGGAGACAAAGTGTTTCTTAAAGTTTCACCATGGTGAGGAATAATTCGATTTGCTAAGAAGGGAAAACTAAGTCCTCAATACATAGGGCCATATGAGAACTTTGAAAGAATCAGTCCATTAGCTTACAGGCTAGCACTACCACCAGAGATGGCTTAGATTCATAATGTATTTCATGTGATATGCTTAAAAAGTATTGATATGATCCTACACATATACTTAGGGATCCAACTATAACAATTGCAGATGATGTAAGTTATGTTGAATAATGAGTGAAAATCATTGGTTATAAGACAAAATAGTTATGAAATTGAGAAATCCCTTTGGTTAAGGTGTTATGAAGAAACCACTCTTAAGAATAGAGTACATGGGAAACTAAAGAGAACATGAAATGACAATATCCATATTTATTTATAGGTATTAAATTTTGAGGACGAAAATCTTTAGAAGAGGGGAATAAATGTAACATCCCTATCCTCATTCATTAGCATTCTCATATGAACATATTCATTGCACATATGATTTGCAATCCCACATGAACATATGCATTAGATAAATGATCATTTAGATATGTCAATTGGATAAGCACAATGATGACACTTGCACCATTGCATTTGGGATACTTGAACATAGATGTGATATTTGTATAATTGCATGGAAAATTATATGATGTTGTGTGCATGTTATAGCATCATAAATAATGGCATTTAAGAGTTTATTTAAAAGTATAAGAAGCATATAGGGATTAATAGATGCATAGAGGTGATGAACGAGTTAAAAAGAGGGACTAAAAGAGGAATATTGAACTTTCAACCAATGGTAGTGAGAGACCATGATTCTGTCTAATTAGAGTAGGTATACAAGTTAAATTTATCTTTTTCTCTTCCTTTAGGAGCATATTAGAGAGGAAAAACATAAGGGGAAGCAAAAGAAAGAGAGAGCTAAGGAAGAAAAACTAAGCTAGCTAGGAGGAAATCCTAAGCTTTTTAGTTTTGGCAAAAGATGCAAGTTAATTTATATTCGTTCCACATGAAATTCCTCCCTCATAGTATGTTAAACTAGCATGATTAGTAAGAATTATGGAGTAATTTGAGGTAGAGCTCACGTATGGAGGTTGAAGCTTAAGAGAAATAAGAGTTGATTGTGTTGGTTTTATTGTTAGAGTAGCTTGTTGCACCCATAATTTTATAACACTAGAAGAGGAATTAGGGAAAGTGTAAGCCATAAAATTTATATCTTTATGCCCACATTTAAAGCATGTAAAACATTTTTGCTTAATTTAGTATGTGTGAAGAGCTAAGGCTCCTTGATTAGGACTAGTTCATAACTTGTCGAAATCTCCTTAGTCTGGCTGCTTTCATATATTTTGATGACCTTATGTGTTGATTTAGACAAAGTGAAAAATATGAAATTTGTAGGGTTATGTCCTTCTAAATTCTTGTAAAACATTTTTTTCTTAATTCGTTATGTGGAAAGGGATATTACTCTTTGATTGTGATTGACTCTGAATATGATGAAATTTATTCAATCTCTTAGTTCTATTATTCAAGAATTTGATGGCCATAGAATGGGAATTTGATGATGTTCCAAACTTGAAAGTTATAGATTTATGTCTAATATACATTCTTGTCAAATATTTTTTCCAAATATATTATGGTTGATGAGATATTACTCCTTTATTATGACTAATTCTCAAGATGTTGGAACCTACTCACCCTGAGACTGATTATTTATTTTGATGACCTTATAGACTGAATTGAACAATGTGTAAAACATATAAAAAAAAATGTTCCTTTAAGTGTTTTATAATTGGTTGAAAGTCAATTTTGCAATTTTATTTGTACAATTGGAGATATGGCTAATATTGTAACACCTATTAGACTAAGATCACATTAAAATAGGGCAAAATTCATAAATTTACCATATTTTTTATAGGCTTGATATTAACCTGATCTTTGAATATGTTGTATCATTATGTGTCTAATTTATGTGGAAAAAAGAAATCAAGTCATTTGGATAAATATATCGAGAGTTATTATAGTTATGGAAGTTGTCTTACAAGAAAAGTAAGCTTAAGTATTTGACCTACATGCATAGAACATGAGCATAGTTGCATATCAAGAATGTAAAATCATTTTGACATATTTATAATCATGTATGTATCAAATTTTAGGATCTCAACACATTGAGGGAGCCCAAGAGAGATGTTTAAACCTATCATAAATGTTAGTTGCATCAAAGATGAGTAAAAGTCATAATTAGATTCTAATGTATATGTGTGATGATTTTATGATATGGTTGTGTTTTATTATGCATATATATGATTGAATTGTAATATTTTACATCTGAATACAAGTCAAGTGAGAATTATAAATCTTAATGATTACTTGGTATACCATTGTGAATGAGCACTTGTATATGGAACTAAAAGGATGTTGTGATCAGCTTGTCAAACACTTGCAAATCACTTGGAAAAGGAACCAATATGTCATATTGGCACATGTTACTGATCAAATGATTCACTTGTTATATGTTGGCCAGAAAAATCAAATGTCACTTGAATCACATAAATTCTAGGGAGTAATATTTGTATTACAAGGTCACGATAAAATAAATATATTGCATTTGCACTTGCATAGTCAATTCTTATACTTTCAATACATCTTTATGATATTTGACTATTGGTTGTGCCATAAGAATTTTATTTTTATTTTTATTCATTGGGTCGCGACTCATCAAATCACAATTATATTTCTTAGATACTGAAGCATAAGGTTTGGGTACTTTGGAGCATGAAGTTTTGCATATAGACACATGGAGCACAGGTTGTCAGCTGAATTTCAACTCTCTCTCTCTGTCTCTCTCTATCTCTCCCCTTCTGTGATGTACATATACCAAGATAGGAATTAGTTTGTGGTCACTAGCCTTAAATATTAGTTGATATATATGTACATTAAATACATGTTGGATTGTGTATGTATGATGAATTAACCTTTATGCATATGAATTTTTAGACATGAATGCCATGATTAGTAAATGAAAATTGTTATTACACATGAATAACATTGAATAATTCTTTTTCTTGGCATATTGCTATGAAATTTAGTTATCTTTCTTGAGTTCTTCAAAGAACTTTGTGAAGTTATTATGTGGATTTCTTAATAACTTTGCAAAGTAGTTAATTCTAGGCTTAATTGGCTTTAGCTAATCTAGGTTTGGAATTAACAACCTTTAGATCTTTGTAATTTGGGTTGCTAGTAATATATTTTCTAAAGGTCTAATTGGGATTTAAAGTTCTTTAAACTTGATTTTGAAATGCTCCAATTAAGCATACGAGTTAGGGAAATTCAATTATCCCTTACACAAATCATTTTGGTATTAGAGCTTAAGGTTTCAATTATCAAGTATGTATCCCTTTGTGTTCCTATTCATTGTATTTACATCTTGTTCTTGTTCTTGTTCTTCTTTATAATTTGTCATCATCTAGTTTCATTATTTCAATTCATTTTCTTCCATTCTTCTCACATCAAATCAGTTTGTTTCATCATAGTTAAGTGTTTTTTTATTATTAAAATATGTTCCAAGTTGTTTTGCAACACAAAATTCCTAAAAGGACTCAATATGTTCCAAGTTATTTTGCATGCTCCTTTGAATCTAATTTAGTTTTAACATATCCATTATACTACAATCTAATTTCTTTGAGTTTCTATCATCAAATGAGTTTGTTTTATCATCATTAATCATTATCTTGTCATTAAAATCATATTAGAATTAAATATGTTGTAAAATTTCCTTAAATTAAGGAACTTTGCAAAATAAGTTTATTTTCCATGTTATGGTTGGATTTCTTTGTTTCTTTCCATTCCAATTCATTTTTCTTTATTGATTAACCCTTCTCTTGTGTTTACTTTTAGATTTGAACCACTTGCATTAAGAAAATCCCTAAACTTTAAGAACTTTGCAAAATTTCCTAAAATTTAGGAAGAATAAGCAATTTTATTGGTTCTTTCTTTCGATTCGAATTTCTTCATTGTTTCTCATTCAAATTCATTTCTTTTTATGCCTAATGAAATCTTTGGTGTTTCTTATATGTTTAGGGCTAAAATATATCATCCACATTCAAAGAAAAGTTGACATTATGAAATTGCCCCTATTTACCTCAGTTTGGCCTAGTTGATGTACTTGTTGTTTCTTTTGTGTTCTTTGCGCTTTAGTTTGTAATTTAGCTTTAAATTAAAAAAAGGAAAAAAAGAAGAAAGAAGACGCAAAAAAAAGGGACATCTAAAAGAAAAAACATTAATTGTAATTGAATTGTTTTGCAAAAGGTTTTGAATTGGTTAATTTACAAACTAATTAGATTTGGCCATAACACCAAATTCTTTGATTTTGTCCATTTCAACATTACAATGATCCCTATTCTTCATCTTTTATCTCTAGATTGTGAATTAGTCTTGATTTATAGCTAACCTTGTTTTTTCCTTACTAATGGGTTTTAATTCATATCTTTTGTTATCTAAAGTCATTATAAGTTTGGAATTGCTTATTTGTTAAGTAATTAAGAATTTATTTGACATTAGTAGCTTTAGTTCTAAAGAACTTAAAGAAAAGAACCAAGAGAGGTAAAAGGCAAGAGTATGTGAGATATAAGAAAGTAAAAGCCTTATTATGTGAAACACGAAGGTAGTAACATCTTTTAATTGTAAACACATAAAAGAGTAATTTTATGAGCTTTTTCTTTTATTTTACTAATTATGACAGATCCTAGTGGTGATCTAAAGTCAAATCTCTTTATAAAGTGCATGCAAGAGAAGATGGAGCAATTAATGGGCAAGGTAGAAAAGATAGAAGCTAGCAAACCAACCAACACCTCAAATACCAACAACATAACTTTAATGCAACCTAGATGTGGTAGACTTCTGCATGAGGATGATGGTGATTCAATAGAGGATAACTTCCTATAGTATGGCAAGCAATATAGCAATTTGGGTAGCATAAAGATGAAAATACCTACTTTTCATAGAAAAAATGATCTCAAAGCTTATTTAGAATGGGAAAAGAAGGTGGATTTTATTTTTGAGTGCCATAATTATAGTGAGGATAAGAAAGTAAAACTAGTTGTTATAGAATGCTCTTATATGGTGGGATCAATTAAGGCTCAATAGGTGTAGATGTGGGGAAGATCTAATTGCAACATGGTATGAGATGAAAAGAATCATAAGAAAAAGATTTGTTCCTTAATATTATTTTAGAGATTTGTTTAACCATTTGCAAAGACTTATGTAAGGCAATTAAACTGTGGAGGAATATTATCAAGAGATGGAGATTGCATAAATTTGTGCCAACATTAGGAGGATTAAGAACAAACTAAGGCTCAATTTTTTAGTGGGTTGAACAAAGAAATTATTGATGGAGTTGAGCTTTAACATTATGTAGATTTGGAGGAGACTTACCATATGGCCTTAAAGGTGGAAAGACAACTTGAAGGTAAAACTTCCAAATCCAATTTTCCTTCTTTTAATTGGACTAACAAGTTGGAATAAGTAGAAAGGCCTATTGCAAAGTCTAAAGTCAAATACACCCAATGAGGTAAACAAAGAAGGAAGCTTAAGATTGAACCCGACAAAGCCGAACCATCCAAGCCCGATGCCCATCTTATTGTGTATTTTAAATGTAAAAGGTGTGGATATGCAGCTGAGTGGCCAAATAAAAAATCATGGTTATTGTAAATAGAAACATTGAATGTAAAGATAGTGATAGTGATGTAGAGAGTGCTCCCAATATCGCCCCACTTATTGATGTTAATGATGATGGGGTTAATGTTGTTAGTAGTAAAGAACTTTTATTTGCATAGAGATCTTTAGGTGCCCAAGTTAAAAACGATGATGAGTAAAGGGAAATCATCTTTCAAGCAAGGTGTATGATCCAAGGCAAGGTACGTTATTTGATTATTGATGGTGGTTCATGTATGAATGTTACTAGTACTTGCATGGTTGGAAAATTAAACTTGTCTACTCTTAAACATCCTAAGCCTTATAACTTGCAATGGTTGAATGATAATACTGAAGTTAAGGTTACCAAGCAAGTTAGAGTTTCCTTTTCTATGGGCAAATATTATGATGAGGTTTTTTATGATGTGGTACCAATGCAAGCTAATCATATTTTATTGAGGAGACCATGGCAATATGATAGAAAAGCTAAGCATGATAGGTTTGCAAATACTTATGAGTTTGACTTTCACAATCAATATATTGTATTATCTCCTTTACCTACTTAATAAATTTATGAGGATAAAAAAGTTTTAAGAGAGAGAGAACGCACACATATGAGAGAAAAAAAATTAATTATACGATAAAGGAGATCTATTAGAAAATCCATGAGAGGTGCAAGCAAATAGTGGAAAACAAAAAGAGAGGATATAGTGGATGCACATAAAAAAGAAAAGGTGGAAGCAAAAAGAGAGGATACGCAAAAGAAAGCCCTAATATTAAAAGAGAGTAATGAGAGCTATTCTTCCTAAAATGCCACAAACATGTTTTTGTTCAAAGGGATGTATTACACTACAAATGAAATTTATAATCTTTTGTATGTTGTTTTTATATCTTTTTTGCAAAGTTATGAAGAATGGATTTCAATAGAGGAGCTTAAAAAAGAAGCCAACATAACTCTTGATTTTTTTTTTTTTATGATGGTGTTATAATGAAGAATGAGGTTGCAAATTTGTGTAAAAGAGAGTTCTATAATACTTGTTTAGATGTTTCTTTATGTTTGTCTTCTTATAAATGTGATTTTACTTATGTTTTTTTTCTTATTCATGGATTTATTAGATTTCTTATTATTGTAGAACTTTATTTTCTTTTTTTAAAGTGTTTTTGTGTTTATTCTTTAGATTTTAATCATTTGCAAAGTTTCTCTTTTTGTTTAAAATGTGATTTTAGCAAGGATAGTTCTTTATTTTCTAGTGTTAAACATTTAACTTTTTTTTCTTCTTACTTTGATGTTTACTAGTCTTTTCTTTATTGTAAACATTTATTTTCTTTTTCTTTTGATTTTAAACATTAGTTAGGTAGGAGATTCTCTTTTGATTTCAAAAATTCTTATTTTTCTTGCATTCCTAATTCTTTTTTGATTTCAAAATCTTATTCTGATAAACTTAGTTTTTCTTTATCTAGTGTTTTTTTTCAAAGAAATTTGATAGCTTAGTGTTTCTCCATACTACATGGAAAATAAGTTTTCTTAGGAATTTTCAATTGAATTTTTGTTCTTTTATTGTTTTTTTTGCATGACTTTGCATGTTCTAACATTTCTATAGGTTTCATGCAAGTTGTATTTGATTTGGGTGGAAAGACTTACAATTGCACGATAAGTTTTCAATTAGGATTTTATTTGTTAGTTCTTATATTTGGTTCTTTTTTCTTATAGGCCAAGATTCGAGGATGAATCTTTCCAAAGAAGGAGGTAATGATGCAAAGAAGCCCATTTGGCCCATTAGACTTACGATTTTGGATATGGGGTACATAAAGCATTTATTGGATCCATTAGTGGATCATTGTCAAGCCCAAAAGAAGGTTTTTTTAAAACTCAATTTCAGTTATGGATACTATCTATGGGCCCCCTGTTGACAAGCCCAACAATATGGTGTAAAGGTCAAATTTTCATGCTAGGACAAGTGTGAACAAAAACTAGTGTGAACAAGACAATGGATAAGATTGTCTTGTCTTAACTAACAAACATGTTCCAACATCATGGGAACTCATGTCCTAAGACAAAACATTGCCCAAATTTGACCCAACAAGAATTGACATATGGACTTCAAGATTCTTATAAGATTTGTAAGATTCTTCCAAGATTCTTTAAGAATTTTTCCTATTGGTCAAATATCTTCCTTATTTAGTTAAGAGTATCTGTTGTCCCTAGGCACCAAGAAGGGGGGTTGAATTGGTGTTTTAAAAAATTTAAAATAGAGAATAAGGGAGAAGGTAAGAATAATAATGGACACAGATTTTTATAGTGGTTCGGGCAAAACAATCCCTACATCCACTCC
>CATIWR010422146.1:0-57905 GCA_949677035.1 Omphalea diandra | reverse complement strand
AAGTCTCTCCTCTCTCTTCACTATGGGGGTTATAAATATATATATATATGTGTGTGTGTGTGTGTGTGTGTGTGTGTGTGTGTTTATGTGTGTGTGTGTGTGTGTCTGTGTATGTATGTATATATGTGTGTGTGTGTGTGTGTGCGTGTGTGTCTATATATATATATATACACACACACACAAACATATATACATACACATATACATACACACACACACACATACATACATACAAACATATATATATATATATATATATATATATATATATATAAGTATGTAAGTTTATGTATATATGTGTGTCTGTATGTGTGTGTTTGTGTATGTGTGTGTGTGTGTGTGTGTGTATGGATATATGTGTGTATATATGTATGTGTCTGTGTGTATATATATGGTGCCTTAACTGGATAGGATATCCTTTTCAGCTTAATGGTATTAAAGCCTTATGGATTGCCCAGAGGTCCTGGGTTCGAAACCTTATGAGGGCATTAGATGAATAAAGTAGTCAAAGGCCCAATAAAGTAGGCTGAGTCGCCATAGGAAGCATGGTGGGGAGTAGGTAATAAGTAAGATTTGAAGAAGAGGGTATTTGTTCAATATGAAGATTGAGGAGATATGTTATGGTCAAGGTATGACGGTGAAGCCATATATGCGTGGAATATTGATGGTTTAAGTGAATATTTTATATTAAACATTTTACATGAGATGGTTATGGCTACTTTCAGCTTATAAATCTAAGGGACAAACTGATCCTAATATTGCTAAGTTGTTAATTTCTAGTTTTACTAGTCAACACAAAGGTTGATGGGATAATTATGTTAATGAAACTGATAAAAATCATAATTTAACTGCTACTAGTGTTGTAGCTAGAACTGAAGGTCAAGGTATTCTTCATACCAATGAACCTGATGTTATTGCAACTTTGATTTTTACTATTACAAAATGTTTTGTTGGAGATCTAGAACATTTTCAAGCTAGGTCTGCTGAGATTTTAACCCATCTTACTTGTCTAAAAATATTTGATTTTTAATGGTGTGTGTCTATATATATATATATTGTTGGCCCTATTGCACCACGAATGGGGGAGTTAAATTGGTGGTAGATTTGAACTTTTAATCTTGGAGGAAGCTCAGAAATATGAAAGATTGTAGAAAGAGTGGGAGAAGAATGAACACAAGAGTTTTATAATGGTTTAGGTATTAACCAAACCTACATTCATTCCCCAATTTACCAATTAGGTGTTTCACTCAATCACTAGTGTTTTATAAGCTCACACTCAACTTATTATTTAGGCTCACACCAAACCTTACAAGTGTTTTCCCAAGGCTCACACTCAACCTAGTGTTTTAGGCTAACACCAAACCTTACAAGTGTTTTCCCAAGGTTACACTCAAACCTATACAAGAGTTTTACAACTAGGCTAACTCTCAAACTTAAACAAGAGTTTTCCATACAAGGGCTTACTCTCAAACCTAACCCAAGGTGTTTAAAGTTCACACCAAACTATGTATAAAGAAATAAAGAATTAAAATTTTGAGAATTAACTTTGCAAGAGTTTTGGCATAATCAATGGTTATACTTTTGCATTCAAGTCCATTTAGTGGTGAATTTATAAGCGATAACCAAAAAAGAGATGTTATAAAGAAACTATGCCCAAATCTCCAAGTTGTGCTAGCATATCTTTCATTAAATGCTTGTTAGACAAAATTTACGGTTGAGACTGAATTTGTGGTTGCTATATTTGAATTGTGTCTAATGGCTAGTCCACATGGCATAAAACGATTGGTCTTTTCAAAAACAAGTCGTTGGATCTTTCTAACGGATCTCAAAATTTATAGTCACGAATCTTGAATCTTAACAACACTTGTCAACATTCATGGTTGGTACGAATTTCGTAGTCACTAATTTCAAAGACATATTTTCATACTTTTAGTTTTTTGCTTCTAATCACTCCTATTCAACTCTCAAAGAGATTCTATATTAATATCTACAAAATCAATACTTAAAATTGATATTAAAACCTTTCAATCTACATTTCCAAGATTAAAAAAAAAAAAAAAAAAAGTCTTGACTTAGGTTTGAATAACCTAGTTCAATAATCTCCCCCTTTTTTATTTTGGCAATCTATATTGAATATGCAAAGAATAAAAAATCAATTATGCATGCTTCTAAGAGAATGATTGTGAAATGATTCAAATCATAAGTATGAAATTGCTCCCCTTCAATCTATACTCCCCCTTAGTTATTCTAATAAAATCATTGTCTTAGCCTATTATATATGTAGTTCAATTTTATCTCTTATTTTTGTATGTTCCCTCTTTGTATATTCAGTCAATTATCTTTCCCCTTTGTTAAGATCAAAAAGAGAGGAATAGGAGGAAATAAGAGAATGAATGGGGAATATGAAAGGGAATGTCCACAAACTCGTCAATTGTGCAAACTCAAACTAGAATAGCAAACATAAGTAATTTTGCACAATTAATCATAATATGTGACATAAGAAGATAAATGGATGAAACATAAATTGCATGGAAATTTTATATATAAAAAACATAAATGCAAAATAATTTAAACATTTAAAGATGCTTGAATACACAAACTAGGGCTATAAATTTAAGAAATTTCATATATGGCCCTAGTATAGAGTATATGATTTTTGATGATTGATTTGAACATTTGAAATGTAGAAAACCTCAAATGCAAAATGAATTGATTTAACTCATCACACTATTAATCAAATCAAATCAATCATGTCAACACATAAATATATAAAGCAATAAAAGTCCCCCTAAATGTAAGCATAAATATATTAAGTTAAAAACATAAGGGATACATTACAAGTTTATTATCCATGGCTTGATACCAAATAATAATTTGAAACTTTATCCCTTCTTCATTAGCAATCTTCATTCACCTTTAGATTTTTCATGATGAGAATTTGGTGAAGGAGTCCTCATCTTACAATATTAAACACTTTTGCTTTAGTACCCAAACATACTTAGGTCCTTGGAAGTTAGTCTTGGAAGGGTTTTCCATTTGAGTTATGTCTTTGTAATGTGACAAAATACTTTGATGTGCCCATATCTCATGCAATAATGACATTAGAGCTTATACTTATGAGTCTTTCTCCTATGCATAACCTTAATATGAGTAGAGGGTGTTCTCATACTTAGGTGTTGAGAATGTATGTAAGTGAATAGTGACTAGGAGTAGAAAAGAATTGTTTGTGTTTGTGTGTTTGAGCATGCTTCTTATTATAAATGTAAGCATAATTAGCTCTTTGACCCATGGCTCTTAAGCCAAGAGGGGCTTTTCCTTTACCCTTAGGCATAGGTAACTTAGTGCTAGGAGCACCTCCCTTCCCCATGACCTCTATACTTGAAGTTTGATGGGTTGATGCTCTAATGAATGTAGTGAGTGAAGAAGTAGATGAAGAGGTAGATGAAGAGGCTTCATTGAAGCCTGCACCATGTCTAACTAAATGATGTTTTTGAGATACAATTAGTATATCTAAAGCTTCCTTCCCCTTGTGAAATTTAGAGATAGAATTTATAAGTTCTATAACTTCACCCCTTAAAGAATCATTTTCCTTTCTTAAGGAGCTAAGAAAGGATGAGGACTTAGAAAGACTCTCTAAGGACTTTTTGAGTTTTTCATTAGAAGCCCTTAACTCACTTACAAGATCATTTAAGGATTTAAATTCATCCTCTAGTTTAGAATATTTTTTCTTGTAAGTTTTCATTTGTAATTTATATTTATCATATCTTAAAGTAAGAGCTTCAAGAAACTCATCATCTACATCATCAAATGCATTATAATCATCATAAAAGTGTGGAGAAGTACTTACCCCTTTGGAGGAGTCTCTTGAGCCATGAAGTAAAAGTTTGCTACTTTATTATCTTCTTTTTCATCACTTGAATCATCATCCCAAATAGCATTGAAGCTCTTTTTATTCTTCATGTGATGATAGGAAGATGACTTTCTTTGGATTCTTCTATCTCCAATTCCTTGGTCCTTCTTGGTATTTTGGCAAGCTCTTTTTCTTTTTTGTCACTTTCATTTGAGTCACTTGAGCTTGAATAATATTCTTGAGCTTTGAAGGCCAGAGTTTTCTTTTCTTTTTTGTCTCTTTGTCCTCTTAGCTTCTTCATCTCTTCATCCTTCTTGAAAAGGCATCTCATGAGTGAGAAGCTTACCAATGAGGGCATCGATTGACACTTTCCTAATCTTCGGATTGGACTCTTGAATGCTGCATACTCTTGCACCAAATTTATCTAATGGAAGAGATTTGAGGATTTTAGTATTTACCTCATAATTGGTAAGAATCCTTCTAAACTTTTTAATGTTTGTAACAATATAAAGGAGTCTATTTGTTATTTTGGTGATGCTTTCATGGTCATTCATCATGAAGAGCTTCTACTCTATCACATACATTTCCAACCAACTCGATTTCACAAGAATTGTGCCCTCATGATAGTTTTTGAGTGCTTTCCATATGGCATGTGTAGTTTGGCAATATTAGACTCTTTCAATTTCTTCTCTTGACATAAAGCTTAGGAGAATAGTCATTACTCTCTTGTTCTTCCCATTTGCCTTCCATTGTGTTTCACTTCATTGTTTTCTTGCTATCGCCATCTCTACTCCTTTAACCATCTTTGTTAGAGGCTTCCACTTTTCAAATATATAATCTCATAAGTTGATGAGATCGCTATCAAGATAGATCTCCATTTTATGCTTCTAAAATTCTAGGCTTAAAATTGCTTTAGTTAATTCTAGGTTTTTAAATTAATAATTTATATATCTTTATAACTTAGGTTGCTAGAAACATGTTTTCTAGAGGTTTAGTTGGAATTTAAAGGTTAAATTACTTAATTGTTGATATATCTTTGGGGTAAGGTATTAACATTGATTAGGGTTAAAGATAAATTACCCTCTTTCGTATCATTTAGTATCAAAGCTAAGGCTTCAAAATCATGTATGTATCCTTTGTGTTTATTGTTCTTGTGTTTAATTATTGTTTAATTCATTTTTTATGTTAGTTATTCTCCTAATTCGATTTATTTCATCATTTTTTTTCTTTTCAATACATATTTCTTCAAATTCTTTATCTTAAATTCATTCTTTGATCCTCTTACTAATTAATTTATTTCTTGGTTTTAGCTTTGAGGACATGTTAGCAACTAAAAAAAATAAAAAGAATAAAAGAAATTTGTGTTTCTACTTTTTTTTTTCTTTTAATTTTGTTTCTCTATGCTAGTTTGTTTTCAATTCAGTTTCTTTAAGCTCTTGTTGATCCAATTCATTCTTCTCATCTTGTTAATAAATTTTTTATTTTTTATTTTGGTTTTCAAAGCCATTTGCATCATCCAAGTATATTAAAAAAAATTGTGTTTCAAGTTGTTCTTCCTTCCTTAATTCGATTTCACTTCTAGTTTTGCAAGATTGATTGTTTTCTTGTGTTTTATTTTTCAAGGCCATTTTGTACATCATTAAGTGTTTAAAAAAAAAAAAGATGTCAAAAGAAATAAAAGAAAAGAAAAAGAAATGTTAAAAGAAAAAGAAAGAAAAGAATTGGCATTTGAGTTGTTTACAAAAGGAAGATTGCAAGTTGTGTTTGCAAGTTAAATTCGGCCTATGCTTTCAAATTCCATTGTTTTTTTTTTTTTGGTAAATTTAAGTTCGTTACTTCACATTTTCAAAATTTCAATTTCTTCCTCTATTTTATGCATTGATTTTATCACAAAGAAGATTCAACCTAATCTTGTTAAATTCAATTATACGTCTTCAAGTAAAATCTTTGCAAGTTCTAAATTTCCATTCTTTGTTTTGATTTGCTAATTAGGTGTGTAAAATTAGTTTTTTTTCTCTAGTTTTCTTCTTTCTATTTTGGTTTTAATTATTTTTTTCTTAGATGTTTGTAAGTTGTATAGGTTAAAAGAGTTATTTACAAGATTGTTTGATTAATATTGGATTCTATTTGACTTAATATCTTTCAAATCCATTATTTTGAGTTCAACTCAAGCTCTTTGCAAATTACAAATTCTAATTTTCTTCAAAGTTTGCATGTGGGTAGTTTCATTAACTATGTAACATCCCAACTAAGGTGTGAACTTTAGATACTTCACATTTAAAGATGTTAGTTTGAGGTGCTTATAGATTATGGAAATTGCACATCAAAAGTTAATAAGAAAGGTAAGCACAATGTTTAGGTTTGTGCCCAACTACTATAACAACCTATTTTAAACTGCATGATTTGGCCATTATTCATTGGTTATGTAAGACAGTTGGGTTCAAGCCATTACAATTGGTATTAGAGCAACCCTAGGTTAAATATTTGCATAGAGCTAATGGGCTTACAAGGAAAAGGTTGACCTTGGTTAAAGAAGAGGTGGAGCTGCTCGAAGTAGTAGCGAATTGTAATACCTAATGGCTAAATCCTAGCTAAGCACAGTTAGTAGCCTAGTGGCATGAGCCTAACTATAAGCAAAGTCATGATGAGGGTGAAACGAATCCAAGGAGGGGAGATTGTGACATCCCAATTGAAGTGTCAGCTTGAGATGCTTCACACCTAGAGGTGTTAGCTTGAGATGCTTCACACCTAGAGGTGTTAGCTTGAGGTGCTTAGGGATTATAAAAATCTTTCATCAAAAGTTAACAAAAAAAAGGGTTAATAGTTTCTATAGGTTTCATCCTAAACATTACTATAACTTGGGTTAATCATTTTAGGCCATGTGGTTTAGCCATTATTCCCGTGTTATGTAATACAATTGAGCCCAAACTATTATAAGCTATCTTTAGTTTTCTCTTTTATATTTTGTTTTTGTTTGTTTATTTGTCTTATTAAGTCATATTTAAGTTTGGAATTGCTTGTTTGCTTTGTGATTAAGCCTTAATTTGATAATAATAACTTTAGTTCTAAAAGAATTAAAAGACAAAAAAAACTAAAAAGGCAAAAGTATTGAGCTTATTAGAGGATAAAAGCCTTATTTGTACAAAACATGAGTGTGATCGTCATCTTTTGAGAATAAACATGTAAGGGAGTACTTTATGAGGTTTTTTTTTTTTTGTTTCTTATTTTTGACAATGACAAGTTGGGAAGAAATAAAAGAGTATCCTGAATATAAATGTCTCATGAATATAGTGACTTAAACAAATGAGGAAGGAGTAAAAAGGGAGGAAAAACATTAAACTACCACCAATACCAACACCATCAAAACAACATTAAAAGTAAGTAAGAAAATGTAGATGGATCTATGAAGATGAAGATGGTGAATTCATAAATGAAAGCTACCAAGGATGATGAATTCATATATGAAAGCTACCAAGGGCAAAAAAGATACAACTACAAACAAATGAAGATTCTAATTTTTTTTTTTTTTATGGAAGAGGTGATATCAAAGAATACTTAGCATGAGAAAAGGAGATGGAATCTATGTTTGAGTGCCACAACTATTCTAAAGAATAAAAGGTAAAACTTACTACTAAGGAGTTCATTAATTATGCTATTATTTAGTGTGATCAATTGAAATTAATTAAAAAGCATTGTGGTGAGTACCCTATTTCTACATGGTAAAGCTAAAGAAAAAGAATGTGAAAGAGGTATGCCCTAAAATCCTATAAAGACTTATTTCAAAAGCCTACATAAGTTTTTAAGAGAATTAATGAATCCTACAAAGTGATTGTTGATGAGTTCAAATTGCAACCTAGTAAGAAGGATGAAAAGCAAATCAATTCTAAAGGGACTAAATCTAATTCTTCATAGAAAGATAACAAATCCAATTTAATAACAAAAAAGGAGAGTAATCTAAAAGATGAGGTTCTTGCTTCTAATGATAGAATCAAAATTCAAATTTCTTCTCTACATGATTATACAAACATTAAATGCTAAGATTTTGAGCATGTTACTTCTCAAATCAAAATAAAAAAGCTATTATTATGCTGAAGAATGGTGATACTAGCTTAAATGATGATGAGATACCACCATTTTTCCATGTTAAAATTGTAAGTCTCAGACATGATGATATATTGGTTGCCAATAAAGATGATGATGAGGATATTAAAGAAAATAAAAAGATAATGAGAGAGAGAAAGAGAGTATGTATGTACGAGAGAGAAACATAAATCAATTGTGTAGCAAAAAGAGAGTTATGACAAAATCATAGACATGTGTGACATTAAAAAGGAAAAATGAGAGCTTAGAGAGGATACACAAAACAAAAGAGAGGCACATGCAAAATGAGATGGTGAGCAAAAGAAAAATCTTTATGAAAAAGAGAGTGAAGAGAGAGAAACTTACTTTTTCAATACACTTATAACCATGATTTTATTTAAAGAAACGTATATTATTATTAATGTTTTATATGATCTTTTTTATAGTGCTTTTGTGTTTCTGTTTAAGGGGTATAAAGAATTGCTTTCAATGGAGGATCAAAGAAGAGAAGAGGAGCTTCCAATCAATTTTATTTTTATTTCATAGAAAAATAAGATGCCATCAAGAGGAAGAGTGAGGTTGAAAAAGTGTTGTTTTCTTCAAAGTTGATGAATGTACCTATGTATAAGGAGTTTTCTTTTACTTTTAAAATTTTGTTTTGTAGGGAGGCTTCTTTGGTTTTAAATTTTGTTTTGCTTCTAGCAAATTTAAATTCTCTTTTTGTTCTAGATTTAGTTGTGCTACTTTTAAACTTAACTTGTGTTTATGTAGTGTTTTTTATTCCTTTGGAAATTTGTTTAATGGTTTAGTGTTTATTCATACAAAGTGGAGAAAGTGTTTTTGCTATTTATGTCCTATTAATCTTTCTTTGTTTAGATGGATGACTTTCATTCATACTAGTGGAAAAAGTATTTTTACAATTTTTATTATATTAATGTTTCCTTATTTAGATGGAAGATTTTTACGCTTTGCTTAAGTGAATGTGTGTGACTTATGTTGGACCCCTTAGTGAAAATACTTGGAACTTATATGGTAAGTTTAGTATTAGATTTATCTTTATTAGTTCTTACGTTTCTTTTTTTTTTTTTTAATGTAGGCCAAGATTCGAGGATGAATCTTTTCGAAGAAGGAGGGTATGATGTGAACTCGATTGGCACCCATCATGATGATTCATTCAAACTCCAAGGATCATTGTCAAGAGCATGCTTAAACGAGTTAAATGAGCTTTTGGAGCATTATGCATGGAAAAATTAAACTTAGGATGGAGATTTAAGGCAAGCATATGCATGGAACAATTAGTGGATCTTCTTTAAGTAAAAATCAAACATTATATGCTTCAATTGAATGGGAGAAACTTCAAGATGGAAACCTTAAGACAAGCCCTTCAATTGGAAGAAAGATTATAAAAGGATTCCAAAAAGATCTTAAATTAGGACAAGACAAGATGGATGTCTTAGCCAAGACATCATAGGGAGACAAAACAACACATGCGAGATGTCCTATCGGGAGACACATATTTATCCAAGACAAGACATGATAAGGCTAGAACATGTCAAAATAAGAAGATAAGGTCAACAAGTGAAAGCCCAAGGTCTTCCAATATTTGGTTAGTTGACATTGTCTTTCTATTTCTTTTATACTTCTTCTCTATTGGCCAAATTACATATCCTCATTAGTTTAAGAATTTAAGTGTTTCTTGATTAAGAGATTTGTTTCTTGTTAGAAATCCTAATTAGTATTTTAGAGGGCTTAGAAGTGACCATGGCCTAATGCACCTAGACCATATACTAAAACATTGTTATTTTTATTCTTTCATTAGGAATAGAATTCCTTTTGGCTGATTTATATGATTTTTTTTTTCCTTCTTCCATTAGGATTTGTGTTAGTTAAAGCCTTGTAAACCTATAAAAGGCCCCAAAAAATGTGTAAGCTTCGCTGATTAATGAATATTTCAAAATTTGAGAGGTTTTTATTATTTTCTTTTTGCGGTGAGGTTATTAAGTGAAGACTTAATTAAACATCATAAAACTAGTTAATTCTAGGCTTAAAATTGGCTTTAGTTAATTTTAGATTCTTGAATTCATAACCTTTAAATCTTTATAACTTAGACTGTTAGAAACAAGTTTTTTAGAGATCTATTAAATTGATTAATTCTTGATAGATCTTTGGAGTAAGATATCAATATTGATTATGGGTTAGAGACAAGTTACTCTCGTTTGTATTAGAATTCATCCTTCAGTTGCACATACAATATCTCATGAGCCTACAACTCAACAAATATTTTTGTATATTAGAATTTGAAGTGCAAATTTACTTAATAGTTCATTGATTAAAAAAAAGAAAAGAAAAGAAAAAAAAATACAAAGATTGCTAAATTTGATATAATTACAACCTAAGAAGAGCAAAAGAATCCAATTATGGGAGCATAGTCAAGTCTAATGGGCAATTGACTGACATCATTATTTTCAAGATTGGATTTAATCGATTTTGAATCGATAAAATTGAAAATTAATTAATTAATCAATCTAGTTAAATATCAAAATTAAAACCTTAAAAAATCTAGTAAAAGTAAGAAAATTATTAAAACCTATGAATTAGGCTAAATTGGTTCAAATTAAAATGATGACATTCTGTGAAAAATTAAAATTTTAAAATTATATTTTTTCACTTAATATTTAATATTTAAATATTAAAAATATTTTTATTATTATATTATATTATATTATATATTTTTTAAATATTTTAGAATAAAATTCTATTAAATCGGAATTATCAAATTACACTGGCCAAAAATATATCAGTTAACCAAATGAATACCTAGTCCAATTCTAAAGTATCATTTGCTTTTCTCGCAACAAATGCAAAATAACAACAGAAAAATGAGATTGTAAATTGTGAGGATCAACTGTTATTGAGATGGCAAACAATGCGAGTTGAAAGGATTCAATTATTTTTAGATTGAGTTGATATTAAATTATATATTTTTTAAAAAATGAATTTAGTTTCTAGTAGAATCAAATCGGGCTATTGGATCAAATACATAATAAAATTCAGGTAATTTTTGAATCATTTTCATGTGTCGGATCGAATTGAATCATTAATGTTTTTACTTTTTCTAAATGAAAAAATATTTTTTATTTTTAAATATTATAATAATTTAAATCAAATTATTCAAATAAATTCAACAATTGAGTTAAATGTAAACTAAAACTTTTTTAAATGAATATATATTATTAATTTCAGTCTCAGAAACAGTATTAAATAATTATTTGTCATTTGTCAAATGATTGCGTATAACATTAGCACATATCATTATTTTACATTATGCTACAAAAAAATTATTATATTCAAAAATTTTGAATAAAAAATTAGAAAATTTAATTATCATAATAAAAAAAATTTTCTAAGTTAAGAAATTAAAAAGTAAAAATTTTAAATAGAAAGTCAATACTATATAAAAATATTTTGAACAAAAATTAGAAAAATCCAACAAGTAAAATTCTAAATAGAGAACCAAAATATTTTGAACAGAAAATTACAACAACTTAAAAATTAAAAATTCTAAACTACTTCTAAACAAGAGATTAAAAATCCAAAAAATACATTTTTTTTTAAAAAACTAATTTTTAAACTAATTCTATTGATTATTCAAAATTTTAAATATATAAGGATAAATAGTAGTGTAATAGATTATCAAAAATTATTTTATTCAAATTTAATAAATTTTTTATTAAAATTAAAAATATGAGTTAATAAATAATATTTTGTTACAATTACCTCATATATATATATATATATATATTGTAATTATTTGTTAATTTTATTTTTTACTATAAAATGTTTAATATTATTTATTTAATTGATTATTAAGAATTACTTTATTAAGTTTAATACATTTTCTTTTTCACTTATCACATAAAATTAAAGATATAAATTAATCGGTAATTATTTATGTAATTATAAGTTTGAAAATTTATTTTATTATTTTATTTATTTGATGATAATTTTTATAAAAAATAATTAAATTTTAATTATTGTTTTATATATTAATTTTTAATTAATTAAAAATAAATATTAAATTTACTTAATTTTTTTATTGTAATTATACCGTGCGTGCGATGGATTTAGAACTAATTATTTTAAGTTCATATTTGTTTTTGTATCAATCAAGTCGAATCTGCATATCTAAATTGTTATTTTTGGACTCATAGATTCCCAAGACGTTGAGAGAAAGATTCAGCGAGTCCCGCCATAGTCCACACTGCAGTATTGTTGATCGGTCAGTTATAAGACAGGAGGTCAACTGGAAATTCGTATAATCGTTGACCGCCAGCAGAGCGTAAGGCAAAAAAAAAAAAAAAAGAATAAAGCGGGCTTCCAATCGTTTTCACCATCAAGAACCGCTCCTCTTCACCTCCGAAAACACCGCGTCACCATCCTTCAATCCTTGCAAAATCCATCTCAGCACCCTCTCATCCTTCGCCACGTGTCCCCTCCCTGTCATACAGACAACTTCTCCTCCTTTCTCCTTGAGCCCCCTTTTCTTTCTTTTCCTCCTCTCCCGCGTCTTCTCTCTCTCTCTCGCTCCCTCCCCATCTCCAAACAAGGCATTTTATCTCTCTTTACTTGGTCCTCTCAGATTCTATTTGCCTCTCGTCTCTCCTCCTGGAAGGTTCACATTTCTACAATCAAACCAAACACTCGATCTTCATTTGATTCTTTTCTCTCTCTTATTTCTGAGAAAATCTCTCTACGTATTAATTTTCCATTTCTTTCTCTGATTTCTTGCTTTTGCTGCTAATGTAATCACAGGCGAAGGCGGTTTCAGTCGCCACCAACCTTTTCTAATTCGGTAAGCGCAACACATTATTACCTCCTATATTTTTCAATTTCTATTCTTCGTTATCTTTTACTCTTGTTTTTCTCTTTTCTGATGTTTGAATGCCGAAAAACTGCAGAATAATGAGATTCGAGATATCAATTTCTAAAATGTTTCTTTTGTTTCTCTAGTTGTTCAGTTTATTTCTTGCAGTTTCTTGCTACTAAATGAACCTTTTAACGTTACATTCATTGAAAGATTTGTTTGGCCTTTTTTTTTTTAACGCAAAACTCTCTCTGTTTTGGCCTCTTTGTTTGCCGAGAAACAAACGGAAAATCATGATTCTGTAATGTCATCATTATGATAAATAATGAAGCGCAAATATAGAAATATAAAAATAAACGAATCATGGCCATGATAAAACTACGGAGAAATTCATGTATGAGCTGAACAGACTTTTTCTTATGTTTCTCCTCTTTCCTGCATTTTCTTAGCTTCCAAACAAATTTAAAAATGCTGTGATAATCGATTTTTTCTCCAACAGGCTTTTCCTTTATATAGGCGGCTAGCTAGAGAAGAGCAGAAAGAGCTATCTCTCGAGCTAGCATATTTTTTATCATCATCAATGTCAACTCCAGACTCGGGAGGACAAACGCTGACGCGGCGGCCATCCCGAAGCGCCGCGACCACCACCTTCTCCACTGAGGTTTTTGACAACGAGGTGGTTCCTTCCTCGCTCGGCTCTATCGCTCCAATTCTCCGCATTGCCACCGAGATTGAGCATGAACGACCTCGCGTCGCCTACCTCTGTTCGTACCTTGCCTTTTTTTTTTGTCTGGCATTTTGTAAACCAATTATATTATTTTATTTTTTAAATTTATTTACGGAAAAGAATTACCTGTTTTTTTTCCCTCTCATTTTTATTTCTGCTTGGAATAGGTCGGTTCTATGCGTTTGAGAAAGCGCATAGGTTGGATCAGAGCTCTAGTGGACGAGGTGTGAGGCAGTTTAAGACAAGTTTGCTGCAAAGATTAGAGAGGGTAATTTTTTTTTTTTTTTTTTTAAATATTTGTCTAAATTAGTTAATCCTTTTTTCTATTTGGCCTCTTTTAGCAACTAAAGTTTGGAAGAATTTAATATAATTAAATTTTATCTTAATAATTTTCTTGTTTGAAAAGTCTATTTTTAAAAGAATTTAATTCTTTTATTTAAAAAAATGATTTACTGAAAAAATTAAATTACTTTAAAATCATAGAACTTTAAAATAATTTATTCTAACTAAAAAAATTTAAATAAAATTCTTTTTATATCTTTATAACTTAAATTGACATTATATTTATTTTAAATAAATAAAAACATTTAAGGAAATAAATAATTTCAATTGATTATAGATTTATTTTAAATAATAGATTTCAATTAAATTTTATTAATTTAAACTTATTCTAAATTAAAAATTTATTACTAAAAATGAGAAAGTTCTGTAAATATAGTTTTTTTTTTGTGTGATTTATTTTAAACAACGCCTTTGTGAGTGTTGATTTTCTTATAATCGAAACTTCAGTTGAAATTAATTAGAATATCAACCAAAGTAAGTCAGTGTTAATAAAAAAATCAGGGTTTAGTGTTAATAAAAAAACTTAGAGTTTACATTTTTATTTTACGTTTTTGATCAAATTGAGTTGTCTTTTAAGAAAAGAATTCAATAGCCCTCAGTTAACTGTTTGAAAAATTACATTTTAACTGCTAAACTTTTAGAAGAAATAACACAGTAATTTTATGGTGATACGAAGAGCCAATACGATTAATGCTAAAGCAATTAGCATTCCGAGATTTTGCATGACAACGTCGAAATGGTTCTGAGGTGTGGGGCGTCGCCAATTGGTGATGTGACCTGAGATCATATTTAGATATATATATATATTGAATTTGATTAAATATTTTTATATTTTATAATTATATATAAAATTATACATATGATGTCGATCTATTTAAGCTTGTATTTGACTGCTTTATACTCTGTACCTAATTATAAAAAATGAAAAATAAATATAAAATTTAATATGAGTAAATAGAAAAAATAAAAAAATATACAATCAAATTTAATATGAATTTTATCTAAAAAAAGTCAAACATTACTTTAATTGTGACACTAATATTCATTTGTAACATAGCGTTACATTTGGATAATATTTCTTCTATCTTCTTCCTTTCAAATAAATGGATAGAAATCTCTTTTAAAAAATAACGACTTCATCAAATATCTGTTTCAAGATTAGTTACTTCCTCGATATGCAAACAGAATAACAATACAATTGGAAGATGCAATAAATTAGACCTGAGGGAGTAGAAAATAAAATTAGAGGATGATCTTCTTGGATATTATGATTTGGTTTGATTTAAAGAGACTTATCTGTAGAAAAATAACTTCTTATAAAATGATATTTTTTAAGAAATTATTTCTTAAAAAGTGAAGTTTTTATACTTTTGAATTGTATTTTTTTTTCCAAAAGAATTTTACCTATTCCATACTTGATACATTCACTATTTTAAAAAAAAATTATATTATAAAATGTTATATTACCTCTAATGTATTGATATAAATATTTTTTTAATACGTTGGATAATCTAAAAAATAATTATAAAGTATTTTAAATAATCTTTGTTAATTACTTTATGGAAGTTATATTTATTGACTCTACTCTTTATAAAATACTTTATTAAAGGAGTTAAATGGTTTTGTTTGTTTAAAAAATAAGTTAATTTTTCCAAATGCATTTCTAGAAATTATATTTTTCTAGAAATTACATATTTTTAGTCAACTTCTATCCGAACAAATAAAACTTATAAAATTGTATCTTACTGCTGCAATTGTGACTGCCTGAAACTTTTTGATTTTTTGAAGTTTTGAACATGGAACTTGGAAAAGTAATGATTTTTGTTTCAAATCTCGTCCTTTTGTTTTTATTGTTAATCAAAAGATGCAAATGATGCCTTGCTCCACTAGTAAAAGGTGATGACTAGAAATAATTAACCATTAGTTTTGTAACTGATCCGTCCGGGCACATCGTTAAACCAAAGACAAATAAATCCAAAGAAGATTTATGAATTTCTAGGTGCTCGTTAAGTATTATGGCTAGCTTTTAATTTTTTTTTTATTTTTTAGTTTGTAAATTATTTTTTGAATAATTAACATTTTTTAAAAGTAATTTTGATAAAATCAGTTTTATAAAAAGTTCCTTTGAAATTGTGTTTCTCAAACCAATTTTTTTTCCTAAAATTATTTTTCAAAATTGCTTTTAAAAAACATATATTTTTTCTAGGAGCAAATTTGACAAAAGCAACTTATAAAAAAAAATCCATCAATTAAATCACAAAATTTTTAAATTTATTTTTTTAACACCCAATAATAATTTCAAACAGATCAAACTAACAAAATTAATTAAATAAAAAAATTTCAAACCTACTTTTTTTTTTTTAAAAAATATCCAACTACAATTTTTAAATCGACGTAAAATGATGGGAAGGAAAGAAGGATTAAGTAACGAAGAGTTATTCCGTCCATTCACAAACAAAAAAGTGATTGTCCTTGTTTTTGATCTCGCAATGTCATGCCCTATTATAAAATTATACTATTCAAAGATTGAAATGTTTCAAGTGTCATTCAAAGTAAAAAGAGTAATAACACACATACATTTTAATTGTGAATTTAAAAAATGAAAAAAAGTTGAGAATCACTCAATTGATTTTCTATTGTTGACTATTTTATAGACTTAGACAAATAAAAGGATTTGTATATTATTCTCTATGAATTGAGATGTGCTTACTGTGTTTAGTATTTTTATTATTATTTATGTTAAATTATGGCATGAAAATGTTAAAAAATTTTAGCTTTTTCAAATCATTGTTTTCCAAATATTTTTAAAATTTTTCTTTTTCTTTTAATTATTTTTGAAAAACAAAGGTTTTAAACTTAAATTAATAAATGATCAATGTGTTTTATATTTAAATAAATGATATAAATTTTGTTGCAAAATTATGCCACTACCATCCCCTGTAACTTATTTCACTAAGCTTTTTGTTGAAGGTAAAGATACATTTCATCAATTGTACACTGTTGTTGAACGAAGTATCATATGTTAAAAAAAAAAAAAAAACCTCTGCTTTCTTAAAATTAAAATTTATTTTGCAAATAATTATCTTGAGTGAATTCTCTCTCTCTCTCTATATATAGCCAAAGCAAAGACAAATCAGCATATTGATGTGATAAAATTTTTTGAATTTGACTTTATTTAAACCACATGACAAAAAGTTAATTAATTAATTAATTAATTAATCCATTCATTTATTGATTTATAATGTTGTATTAGTTAGTCTTTGATTGATTCATTAACATGCTTTTTATTTAAATAACTTTTTAGTGCATTAATTATTGTAAATGTAGTTGCATTCTTAAAAATATATTTCTGTTTGGTATGTATATTGATACTTGGATTTCATGGTAGATATAAGTTAATTATCTTTTAATGTGATAGTCATTAGTTACAAAAATAATTTTTAACAAAGTGAGATAATTTAATTTTATTTTAAATTGTCAAGTATTAATTAATTAATTAATTAATTTTATTAAATTTATAGGAAACAAATGATTTATTTAAATTTTAGCAATTATAATTATAAATGAATTATGTATGAATTTAGTGAGAGTGTAACATTTGAAATGACAACTTATTAGACATACATATCAATTGAACTAAATATTTTCATTCATTAATATGATGAGTGTTTATCATTAATCAAGTTTGTATAAAAATTATTTATGACGAATGTTTATTATTTGTTAAATTAATATTAATAAATAAGTGACTAACAACTCTATACAATTATTATTGTATTATATTAATTAATTGAAAAACTATAAAATAACTAATTAAAAGAAAATATATGAAGAAATAAAATATATACAATGAAAGAAAAGTATTTTAAAAGAAATAAAAAATTAATTATTTATCTAAATTAAATGATAAAATATAAAATAATTTCAATAACATTAATTTTAAAATTATTTGTTTAGATATTTTTATATCTAAAATAAAAATAAGATAATATTTTTCTTAATTATTTTATCAAAATTTTTACATTAAAATTCGAGCAACATGCGAGTTTGCTACTGCTTATATATATAGTTATGCAACACATGAAATGACCAATTAAAAAAAAAACTTAATAGAAATTGAAAGAAAAAGAAAACTTGTATATATATGCAAGTATAATATAACATTTAAGTGTATAGTAGTTGACAATTCATTCTTTATGCATTTTTTTTAGTTAATTATTTTACAGTTTTTAATTAAATAATATAAAATGAAAAAATTATATTATTCTAATTGCTTATTTACCAAAATACTAACTAGTCAGATGATAAATACTAATCATAACTAATTTTTAAAAGCTTTAGATGAATTAAAATGACTTTTATATTTACATCATAACAAATAAGATATATTGTGTCAGTATTACTCAGTTACAAAAAAAAAAAAAAATTCATTTTTATATCGTAACTTTAGTTTTCATCATTCTAGATTCTTTTTTATGGTATTTTATTTTTAATTAATTTTGACACAAAATTTATTTGAGATAAAAATTAATTATTTTTCTGATTTTAAAATTTATTTGAAGTAAAAGTTTATTATTCATTTGGAGAACTGTTTGATAGATAAACAATTTGAATTAGTATATTAAATTATCTACTTAAAAATAATTATAAATTAAAATAAAATTTTTAGAAAACTACGAAGTAAATAACTAAGAATAAAAGGCTAAATAATAGTTTTAATATATTATCTATTTTTATAATAAATATTATTTATTTAATCATATATTTTGTAATGATATTTAATTTTTTCATATCATTATCAATATAAATTACAAAATAAATAATTAAAAAAGCCAAAAAGAAATTTTTATATATTATCTGTTTTAAAATAAATATTATTTCTTGAATCACATATTTTATATTAAATATTTCAATTTTATTAACATTTATAAATATATTTTAAGTAATATATTAAATTATAGTCACACAATATACAATTATTGAGCAATAATTAAAAAAATTGACTAGAATTGAAAGAAAAAGGATACTTACTAGATGCGTATGCAAGTATAGCATGTATTTTTTAATTAATTATGTTGTAATTTTTAATTAAATAGTACAATGTAATATTCTTATATAATGTGACAATTTTTATGTCTTATTAACAAAGTTTCATATTCCCATCTTTTTCTGAACCTAAAGAAAGAAAGAATAACTATATTATTCAAATTTGAAGCCCTAATTTTCCATTGATTAGCCCAATTGGCTAGAGGAAGGAGCGGGATAGGTCTGTTCCCACTTCTAGTCATCAGTTTGTGTAATCAGACATTGTTGTTGTTGTTTTTTTTTTTTTTTTTTTTTTGAAATAATCAGACCTTGTTTGCAACTTGAAACTTTGTGTCATGCTAGTGTATCAATAAATATATTAACACTTCAGCGTTGGACTAAATTAAAATTGAAAAAACAAAAAAATGATATTATAATTAATAACTGAGATTAATTCATTATAATTATTAAACTCCGTAGGTATATCCTGTACTAAGTAGATAAAAAATAATTAATAACTGAGATTAATTCATTATAATTATTAAACTTCGTAGGTATATCCTGTACTAAGTAGATAAAAAAATTTCGCCCAAACTTTTATTTTTAAAAAATACAGTAAACTATTGGACCAGCATCAGTAGTTTACGTTTTATACTATCCTCTTTCTTTTGATAATTCGAAGGTCAAATGAATGCTAAAAGCCAAATATAAGTTTCATCTTTCAGAGGATCGTCCTGCTTTTTGGCTTCTTTCATACTAGGAAACTAATGTGAAATTTTATTCAGGACAATGCGTCCAGTCTTGCCTCTCGGGTTAAAAAGACTGATGCGCGGGAAATTGAGAGCTTTTATCAGCAGTACTATGAACACTATGTTAGAGCGCTTGACCAGGGAGAGCAGGCGGATAGGTAACCACATAAGTATTGCCATCTTGCTCTGCGTTTGCCCCCTTCCTCCCCCCTTTTTTTGATCTTGTGTTTTTGTTCGAATTAAACCTTTGGCTCTTATTTCGTCACAGAGCTCAACTTGGCAAAGCCTATCAGACTGCTGGAGTTCTTTTTGAAGTGCTGTGCGCTGTTAACAAGACAGAAAAAGTTGAAGAAGTTGCTCCAGAGGTTAGAGCCACGTCCGTTTGTAATCTTTCTATTCTAGGGTGTTTGCATATTAATGTCTACTGGAATATGAAATTTGCAATGAATTTACCAAGCAGATAATTGCCGCGGCTAGAGATGTCCAAGAAAAGAAGGAAATCTATGCACCATACAACATTCTTCCCTTGGATTCTGCTGGGGCTTCACAGTCCATCATGCAACTTGAGGAGGTAAGATCATAAGACTTCTGCTACGAGTTATTCCCGAATCATCTTTTTTGTGTCTTGTTTGATATGCTGCTTAAGCTTTTCCTATTTATTTATGCTAGGTCAAGGCTTCTGTTGCTGCGCTGTGGAACACCCGTGGCTTGAACTGGCCTACGGCATTTGAGCAGCAGAGGCAAAAAGCTGGAGACTTGGACCTTCTTGATTGGCTAAGAGCCATGTTTGGCTTCCAGGCACGTCCTTGAACACACACGCACACTCACAAAATAAGAGAAAACGCTTTATAGCTTAGAATTACTTCATCATTTCCATAAATTTTGGTGAATGCAGAGAGACAATGTCAGGAACCAGAGGGAGCACTTAATTTTACTACTTGCCAGCAGTCATATAAGGCTTAATCCAAAGCCAGAACCTCTTAATAAGGCATTTACAAATACTTCGTTTTATTTTTATTATTTTGCATATAGGACATAATTCTTTGCATTCTCTTAATGGTTTGAGCATCCAAGATATAATGCATTTTAGATGTTTGTTCCATTGAATCAGAGTTTTGAGCTGAGCAGATCACATGAAGCGTGCACATATGGGGCTCAAAATCATTTTAACATCAAACTTTCTAGTCAATTTTCGCTTATTTTATTTTATTTATTTTTTATATATACCTTGTAATATTTTTTCACTGCATATACATCCTTTACTGACTGGCTATGGTTAAAATTTTCTCATATGCAGCTTGATGAACGAGCTGTTGATGCTGTTATGAATAAGCTGTTCAAGAATTACAAAAACTGGTGCAAGTTTTTAGGAAGAAAACACAGTTTACGGTTAGACATAACAAATGTTTTTGTTTGTGGACAATTTCAAAATGTTCATAATTCAATGATTATTTTCATTAATCAGGAACTTTGTAATATTAAGATTTTTTGCTTGTCTTTTTTCAGTCTCCCTCAAGGCCAGCAGGAAATACAACAGAGAAAGATCCTATACATGGGCCTCTATCTTCTCATCTGGGGTGAAGCAGCCAATGTTCGCTTCATGCCAGAATGTTTATGCTATATTTTCCATAATGTAAGTGCTCATAGTCATATTAGATAACTCCCTTTTCTTGCTTGTATCATCTGATAATTGGTTATTGTCAGCCATAAATGTTCTGACCTATTAAGCGTTTCACAAATATTCTTGTGTATGTTCAGATGGCATATGAACTTCATGGCCTGTTGGCTGGAAATGTAAGTATTGTCACTGGAGAAAATATCAAGCCTTCTTATGGTGGAGATGATGAGGCATTCCTGAGGAAGGTCATAACCCCAATTTACCGTGTGATTCAAAAGGCATGTTTTCTACACTGGAAATGCTGGGTTGCATATGCAGTCTAGTTTCATGTCTTTCTGTTCTAAATATGAAAATGGCGCTTTAATTATTCCAGGAAGCCAGTAAGAACCAAAATGGAAAAGCTTCTCACACAAAATGGTGCAATTATGATGATCTGAATGAATATTTCTGGTTAGCTCGGGTTTAATATCAGAGTTGTCAATGAAGAGCAGAAATTTGCAAGTTTTAAGTTCTTATATGGTTAGATGCTTGGTTTTACTATATCCTATGCAGGTCAACTGAATGCTTCTCCCTCGGTTGGCCTATGCGTGATGATGGATATTTTTTCAGATCAACACAAGACCTGGCACAGGTATTCTTAACATTCTGTCATTTTTCAACATCTAACACTGAATTGATCTTTTTGGTCTCTGCTTAATATAATTACAATTTTAGGGAAGAAAGGCTGCTCCAAGAAAATCTGGAAGCACAGGAAAGTCATATTTTGTTGAAACTCGAACCTTTTGGCACATATTTAGAAGTTTTGACCGCTTGTGGACTTTTTACATACTAGCTCTTCAGGTATTCAATTAGGCAGCATAGACATCCTAATTAGCATCACTTTGCCAATAATTTTGACCAACAGGGAAAATTAATACATGAATTTGTCGCAGGCAATGGTTATCTTTGCTTGGAGTGGGGCCTCATTTTCAGAAATTGTCCGAAAGGATATCTTATTTCACCTATCCAGTATATTCATTACAGCAGCCTTTCTACGCTTTCTTCAGAGTAATATACTTTTACTTGATACTTCATCTGAACTTGTTATTCCCTCTTTTGTATTCCTGATATTAAGTGTAATCAATTTGATTCCACTCATTGTTTAATCTGCAATGGCTTTAGCTTTCCAAAGCTGTGCATTATTTCTTCTGTTATCCATTATATTCAAAGGTAGGATTGCAAACTTCACAAATTTGACATCTAAAATCTTGGAATTTATCTGCCCAGATGCTTATTCCTTTCTGTACTTTATCATGTTCTATGTTAATTGTTTGGTTAGAATATGTCAAACATTCTAAATTCCAAACAAATGCCAAACTCTTGGATTTCTGAGTACATAATCTATAATGTGTACATAATAACTGAAATAATCTAAGAAATGAAAAATATGAAATGAATGCATCAGAGATTCTGAAATATTTTGAGTTGATAAGATGCTTTGTTTTAGTGAATAGTTTTAGATGTTATTTGCAGTATTAATTACTTGTACAGACAACATTTCATTAGAACAGCAACGTTACTGCAATAATAACTTAATTTTGTACACTCTCTCTGCATTTGCTTTGGAATTGTTGCAGAGCCTGTTTTTCCATTACATGACATAGAAGGTTTTTAGTGTAAAAAGAGTGATAGCTATGCCTAGCATAATGCAATGCTTTCTTGAAATTCTCATCTAATTATCTTGTTTCTTTGACTAACTTAACAAACTTCTGACTGCTGAATTGCTTTGTTACTACATAATCTGTGTCTTCTGGTTCTTATTATTGTATATCTCTAATGCATTGATTTATCAATTATTTTATTCTTTTATTTGGATATTTGGTAGTTACTGATAATTGTTAAATAATTTTTTCATTGGAATGAGTGGTAACAAAATCAGCTAATAGCATTGGAAAAAATCTGATGCTTTTCTGGAGTATTGTCTATTGGACCTGACGCTATCCAATTTGAGCACATTATTTATAATCTGAAATTACTTCAGCAGCAATTTGCTGAAATAGTTCTGGGATTTCGAGTTTACTTTCTCATTTCTGTCTTGTTGCTTTTTTTTTTAAGGTATCCTGGACCTTATTGTGAACTTCCCAGGATTCCATAGATGGAAATTCACAGATATTCTGAGAAATATTCTCAAGATAATTGTTAGCCTTGCATGGGTCATTATTCTTCCGTTGTGTTATATAGAGGCATTCAATGTGTCCCGTAAAAGATTCAAAGACACATTGTCATTTCTTCGTGAAGTAAAGGATATTCCTCCCTTATACATTGTAGCTGTGGTGGTATATTTGATTCCAAATATTTTGGCTGCTGCTTTGTTTATCTTTACCATGTTTCGAAGATGGATTGAAAACTCGGACTGGCTTGTTATCAGATTCCTTTTATGGTGGTCTCAGGTATGATGCTTCCATTCTTCTTTTGTGTATCCCTTATCCTTGCATTTTTATGTAATAATTTGGCTTTAAAGGAATGAATTCCATCGGAATGGAAGCTAAAATTAAGTAAAATAAGTCAACTGTTCCTCTCTACCTTGTTTAAACTTTGAATTGAATTGAAAACAAAGCTCAATGATACATGGTGGGAAAAAAAAGGATAATTTTCACAATTGTGAACTGAGAAAGATTACTGCTAGTGGATTATGAGATGTTTGTAGAAAAATGGACTTCTATAGCGAGCAGCTTTGAGATTCTTGTGCTTCTTTTCTGTACCACAAGCAAATAAAAACTCCATGCATAACCTGTATTTTGAGGGTGTGTTCCAAAAAAACAACAGTCACAAGACCAGAAGTTACCAGAGATCAAGAGAAACCCAGAAAAGTGAATGACTATTACTTAATTTTATATAATGATAATTGAACTTTCTTGTACACTGTCATGTTCTTAACCAACCATATAAAATGAATTCACTATCATTTAATAAGATAAATGCCTATTGCTTTTGATAACCTTGTAATTGCAAAGTGTAGCTGTGTTTTGTAAGCTTGTATCAATATCTCCCAACTTTATAATGCTGCTTTATTCATATTTCTACTTTGGTTATGGATGCAGACAGAATGTAATTTCCAAGTCACATTTGATCTTATTAATAATGAAAATGTACAATTTATAATTCAAAATAGATTTAATATTGAGCTAAACATAATTGATTAAGCTCAATTTTACTGAAAACCATTAAGGGAATGAATTCAATTGCACAGATGCATATGGTCTAACCACAATGTTTCTAGTAATTACTCTTGTAATTGTAGGTTTAAAACATGAAATTTCAAGTTAGGAATTACCAAGCTCTCAGAATAACTCTTATCCATTTATCCTTTTAATACAAGTTCTAGTGTTTCTTTACCCTTTAATTGTTTTTTCTGTTCAATACAATTCTATCATAACAATTTGCCTATACTTTCCAAGTTTCTGAGATAGAAGAAAATATTGAATTTTCTCTTTATTTAATTTATGTACTTCTGCAGCCAAGAATTTATGTTGGGAGGGGAATGCATGAAAGTCAAATTGCACTTATAAAGTAAGTTTGAAAGGAATTTACAATGTTATATTGCAATTGTACATCTTGTGAATTCCTTTGATTGAAAATTTTCTTCACTACATACATTTATTTTTTGATTTCAGGTATACCTTTTTTTGGGTGTTACTCTTGTGTTCAAAATTCGCCTTCAGCTATTTTGTCCAGGTTGGCTTGAGTTATTATGGTTATTATCCTTACTTTTATTTTTTGTGATGTAAATAGATGTAATACACAGTTGGGTTCACCTTTAACACTTCTTGATCTTTCTCCAGATAAAACCTCTAGTGAAGCCAACTAAAGATATAATGAATATTAGACATGTAGATTACAAGTGGCATGAATTTTTCCCAAATGGTATTTGGTTGCTCTTTCTTTCTGATAAGATTTTCAACTGAATTTTCAATCTATGTTAGCAATTAACTTGTGAATGTATGCTAACAATTCTCTTGTGAATTCAGCTAAAAACAATTATGGAGCAGTTTTGTCACTTTGGGCTCCAGTGATCTTGGTGTGTCTCCTCCATATCATTTTTATTATTAGTTTAAAGTCAATTGATTTTGGTCATTTGCAATGGGAAGAAATTCCTCTATATCATTCTTTTTATTACATCCTTCATGGTGATATATGTATTGACATTTCTCCATGGCAATTATCTACCGACATTTCTGGCTACAACATAATACAGGTCTATTTTATGGATACTCAAATTTGGTATGCTGTTTTCTCAACTATATATGGTGGCTTTGTTGGAGCTTTTGATCGCCTAGGAGAGGTAATTCCCTCAAATAATTATTTATTCGTTCAAATATGCTATCATATTTTTGTTTGAAGTTATATATCATCATAAAACTATATGGACGGAACCGTTTCCATAGTCATTTTTTTTTATGAAGCCCTTGTTCATGCATGCTTGTTTTGTGAAATTAAGATTTCTCACTGAGAACTGGAAATTGAAACATTATTAGAAGCTCATTACAAATTTTCTAGTTTAATAATAGCCATCCTGTCTAGGTATTGTCTTTATCTCCTGCATCAAATTCACTTCAGAGTTGTGATAGGATTCTGAAAATGCAAAATGTATAATAACGGCTACAGCTATGCATTATTGATGCGAACCTCACAAATAATGTTGCAAGACCCAATATAAGATAATATGGAATTAAGTTAGCTAACATCAAATTTAAAGCAAGAAACCTTGACCCAATGTTTATGAAGGTTGGTAATGGGGGATTGCAAACTCTATGGAACGAATGATAAATCACCTAGATGGCACAAACTATTTTACTTGATAGGTCCTAAAAGTTCTTAAAAGAACCTAGATAGAATTCCTCACAATTGAAGAGAAAACTCAATCATGTTTGTTAGATAGTCAGCCAAAGGGCACATAAGCCTTATTTATACTACTTCAATACTCAGTCCTATTTGGAATAAGAAAATTAATCTTGATAAACTTCCTAAGTCATTGGACAAAAAGAATCCTAAAGAGGAAAGGAATACTAGTCTAAATCAAGTAGGAAATCAAACCCCTAAGCAAAAGAGGAAAACTAGTAACAATCCTAATTAAAATAAAAAGCAAAACATCTTTATCCATCCATGCACATGTCCAATTGAGATAAGGTCAAAATGCATGGGCTTTCAATTTTCTCATGTAATTTGGTTCAAAGGAGTCATATAGGCAGCCTCTTTTCCTTTTTTATGCCCTCAGCCCAACTTGAAGTTATATGCAGCCCATAGTTGTTAAAGGTGAAAGGTGCAAAGGGGTTTTGGAACCTATGCATGAGGTCTAGATGCGCGCCCTACAGAAGTAAGGCGTAAAAAAAAATCCTAAAATAAATCTAATAGGGCTAAAAACACAAGCCTGAAATTAACCTATCATGTTCAAGAGACATAAAATTAAAAAAAAAAAAAACATTCAAGAGACATAAAAATATGATTATAGCCCTATAAGTAAAATTTCTTAAGCATCTTCTATAATAAAACTATAATTATAGTTCATAGTCATTAATCATCATTATTTAGATCAATATATCTTCTTCAAAATCCTCCTTTTCTTTAATTTTCTCTTCCTCATCTGCTTCAATAACTAAAAGCCAAACAAAAATTTGACATTATAACAACACTATATAAGCAAAAATTATTTGCCCAAAAAAAAAAAGAAAAGAAAACAGCGATTGGTTGTGATGTGCAACTGAAGAAGAAGCGGTGAACGTATCATATCTGAATGTTCTATTGGCTGAAGCAGTGTCATTGCCTCCTTTTCTTCTCTATGTGATGTGCGGCTGCTTCTACCTTTGGACCTAATCTTCTTCTTTTTTTTTTTTTTTCCTTGAGATTATTAGGTGTGGGAAGCCTATAATAAACTATTTTAAGACCTAAAATAGATGGTTCAGATTATAAATGAATGGATTAGATTATATGATATTATTTAAATTAAAAAAACACATAAAAAATAAAATGTCACAAAGGCACGCCTCGGGAGCGCCATGGCTTTAGTCCCAGGCGCACAAAGGAGTGTGCCGTCGTAGATTGCTTGCCTTGCAGAGCTTGAGGCGCTAGGGGTGCGCCTTGCGCCTTAGGTGCTCCTTTCACAACTATGATGCAGTCTCCACTCTCTTTTGTAAGCTCATAGTCCAATTATGACTATAGGATGCCCTCATGCTTGTATGATGTTCTACAAGCCCATGATTGCTTTCCAAGCTCCTTTCTTCATGTCTCCCAAGCCTTGTTGTAGTTGAACTCCATATCTCTTGAACTAGTGTAGATAAGGCTGCTTGCATTGCGCTAAACTTTGAACCAATGCATGTAGGACAGCTCGCATCTTCATTACTTTATCTCTTCAAATTATACTGCCATGGATAAGCAAAACATCTTTTGAATCTTTAGTGGAGCCTTTTGAAGCGTTAATAATGTCACTTTGATAGCTCCTATAATTCCTTGAAACTTTAAGGTTGTTCCTATGTTGGTTCTCATCGATTCTTCTGGTCTGCTTTTGCCAAGAATCACTAGATTTTTTACACTGCAGTATTTAATTGATTTTCTAAGTTCATCAGTGGTGTCCATCTCCCTTTTTGAATCCTAGATTTCCCAATTGTGCAAGACATTAGTTGCTGAATACAAACATTATTTCATTTCATTTCATTTTCAATTGGTATGGCTTTTCATAATTGTTGGACTCCATAATTTTCCTTCCCATCTCAATGGGAATGGACTCAAGCCTTTAATTTGGAATTGCAAAATCAAATAATTGGGTGTTCCTTTTAGGTCAAATCATGGGGTAAGAGTATATCTCTTAAATGACCCCACTTCTGGACTTCTTGTCTTTTCATGGCCTTGGAACATGGCTACGTGGTATGTTAATTTGCCCCTCTTTTTTTTTTTTTTTTTTTTTTCTTCTTCTTATAGATACGAACTTTGGGCATGCTAAGATCACGGTTCCAGTCCTTACCTGGTGCATTTAACACATATTTGGTGCCTTCTGATAAAACAAAAAAGAAAGGTTTCTCTTTCTCAAAGAGATTTGCTGAGGTTTGAACTCGTGTTTTAAGTGTTTGTTGCTAACATTTATGGTCTCGTGTATAATTCATTGATTATATATTCATGATTATATAGGTTTCAGCAAGCAGGAGAAGTGAAGCTGCAAAATTTGCTCAGTTATGGAATGAAGTGATATGTAGTTTCCGTGAAGAAGATCTTATTAGTGACAGGAAAGGCCATAGCAAAGATATATTATTGATTTCTACTGCCAACAAATTTTCCAGTTCTTTTCATCTCAGTTGTTATGACTAATATGGCTTTCTTCTAATCCAGGGAGATGGATCTGCTGCTAGTTCCCTATTCTTCAGATCCTAGCCTCAAATTAATTCAGTGGCCACCTTTTTTGCTAGCAAGCAAGGTCTTCATATTTTCCATTGGAGCTTTATGTGTTCTTTCTGGATATATTAGCTGTGTTTAATTTCTGATCATTTGCCTACATGTGTAGATTCCAATAGCTTTGGACATGGCAGCTCAATTCCGGTCAAAGGATGCTGACCTCTGGAAACGTATATGTGCTGATGAGTACATGAAATGTGCTGTAATAGAATGCTATGAATCCTTTAAACATGTGTTGAATATTCTAGTGGTTGGAGAAAACGAGAAGAGGTTGTTCTTGTTTCTTTGCTTATCTGGAATTATGAATTTCTGTTTTCTTTATCTTTTCCCTTTTGTCTGTAGCTTATGCTACTTGCGTTATGTAACCAGTCCACCAATTAGAACTACTGGGTTTCCCTTGCTCTTGGTTATCAATCATTATGGCTTATTAATGCTGGAAGAGGCATAGCTGTTTTCTGATCTTCACATTGTTTATATTCCCATAGAAATGAGGACCTTATCAGATAAAATATTTTTTGTTGTCATGAACACTAGTCTTCCTTTTCCTTCAAACTGTGTTTCTTGAAGCTTAAGTTTGCAAGAGCCTCATCCAGGTTCTTGGCATTCCTGTTTTCAGTTATTATATTTTACACTTTTATTAATTTCTTTAAGTGCCGCAAGTTTTATACTGTGTTATGATTTTTAGTCTTGTCACAACAATCTGTATTCACTTATTATTGTAGGTGTTAGGTTTTCAAATTTTTTTTTTGTGCATTGCTCAAGTTTACGAGGATGAATTTGTCCTCCAAGTTCTATTCTTCTTTCTTATAAAAAATATGTGTCCTTTCATTGATAATTTTGCATAATGCCTGAACCATATTAGATGTAAAATCTTCTTTACAGGTTACACCATGTATGATTATTGCTTGAATTCACGTATTTTTATTGCTTGAATTCATGTGTTTTCCGCTTTCTTTCGTCCTTACTTTTTTTTATTTTTGGAAAGTATGCTTTGTGAATTGCTATTTATTTTTAAAAAATTGCAATCAAATTTTACTTCATGATACTATTTATATTTTTGTAATTGTGTTTACAAATGTTACAGGATAATTGGAATCATCATTAAAGAAATCGAAAGTAACATTTCAAAGAATGTACTTCTTGCAAATTTCAGAATGGGTCCCTTACCTGTCCTTTGCAAGAAATTTGTGGAGCTTGTTTGGATTTTGGTTAGCTATTTGTGCTAATGATGATTGCATTTTGCTTTGTGAATTTGAATCTTCTATCATCATATATTGGAAATTTACTACTTCCTTTCATGTTGCAGAAAGATGGTGATCCATCCAAGCAAGATAATGTGGTACTATTGCTGCAGGACATGTTAGAAGTAGTTACCCGTGATATGATGGTGAATGAGAATCGGTCTGTAAACTGCCATTGAGTTAGTATTATAATTTGTCTGCTTCTTATATGATTGTTGACAATGCTGCTTTTTCCATGTGTAACATTAAACAGTGAATTGATAGACTTAGGACATGGTGGAAAAGATTCAGGAAGGCAACTTTTTGCTGGCACTGATTCAAAACCAGCAATAATGTTTCCTCCTGTAGTTACTGCACAGTGGGAGGAACAGGTATATTTGTATTGTCTCAGTGATCGATATCACTCTTAGAAGACAGAACATAATTTAATATTTCACAATATTGAAGCCTTGATGAAAATTTTCTTTTAGATAAGACGCCTCCATCTCCTTTTGACTGTAAAAGAATCTGCTATGGATGTACCAACAAATCTTGAAGCCCGTAGACGAATTTCTTTTTTCACGAATTCCTTGTTTATGGATATGCCACGTGCTCCTCGAGTCCGTAAAATGCTTTCATTCAGGTTTATTTTATATTTTAGTGAGTAGATGTATAGTTGTTTTTTATGGTTCACGGTTAGGAATGTTGTCCAATGCCATTTGGATGTTACTTGTTATGACCATGAGTTTCTGTCATGCTTTTTATTTTGTTGGAAGTACATCTAGAGTAAGATAGTGAATAGGTCGCGAATCTTCCAAAGAGTTGAAATTATGATGTGTTTCTTTGAGCAAAGTAAAAATGTTCAACTTAAGACTACTTTCTTTGGACAGTGTCATGACCCCATACTACAGTGAAGAGACTGTTTACTCTAAATCTGACCTTGAAATGGAGAATGAAGATGGTGTATCAATTATATACTACTTGCAAAAGATCTACCCAGGTATTATAGGTTTTCAAATCACCATCATGTGTTTTATGGCCTGCATTTGCTTTGAAAGGAAGCAGTATGATGGGTGTAACTGATTTAGCATAATCTTACGGTTTTATTAGATGAATGGAATAACTTCATGGAACGACTAAATTGTAAAAAGGAGAGTGAAGTTTGGGAAAATGAAGAAAACATTTTGCTGCTACGTCATTGGGCCTCCTTAAGAGGTCAAACTCTCTGCCGCACAGGTTATTCATATATCTACTTTGCTTAATGAAATTCTTTTATCATTGTTTTTGTCTCCATTACTAATAACCATAGGTGTTACAGTTAGAGGGATGATGTATTATAGACGAGCTTTGAAACTCCAGGCTTTCCTCGATATGGCTTCAGAAAGTGGTAATAATAAACGCTTTTCTCCATAATATTATGGCAACTTTTGTAGTCTTCAAATATGGAAAATTGTATTCATTTTCTGCAATTAGGTCCCATGAGAAAATTGATTTATAGTAATACTGTACAAGCGAAAGATTAAGTTGTTGCAACGGATACCGAGTTCTTTAACCCTTAAAATCACCATATGTAGATAAAGATCTGTGACTGCTGGCTTTTTAGATTTAGTCTTTCATCATTTTGATTGTATCTTGCTTGCTTGATTGTGCTAAAAAAATGAAATTTATACATTGGGTAATAAAGGTCTAATGGTATATGGCATTAAAGGAATTTTTCAGCCAAACATCAAAGGGGGAGGGGATCATAGGTGACTTATATCAGCATATAGATTGAAGAGAGTAGGAGATGAAAATGAACAGTAGTCATACTTTAATTGCTTTTTAAACCTTTGGAACATGCTGTGAAAATTCATGACTAACTCAAACCTGTGACCATGTAAGCATTTGTTGTTTTCCTTCTTATTTGACTAAGCACTGAAAATTAAATCATAGATTTGAAATTGCAGAGAGAGAAAGAGAAAACACCTATATAAATTGTTTCTGAATCCTTTACTGCCAAAAATTGAGATAATTACTTGTTGAATTATAGCGCTCACAGATCATAAGATGTCTGAGACATGTCCTTTTAGTGCCTTAAAATTGGCCTCTGTATGAGTATTAAGTTCATATTCTTAAGGGTTGAAAGTTTCTAGTGTTCGCATTTTGTATGTTGGGTGCTGGTCTCTGACTAACCTTCAAATGCACAGAGATACTTAAAGGCTACAAAGCAATCACAATTCCATCTGAGGAAGATAAGAAAAGTCAAAGATCCTTATATGCTACACTAGAGGCAGTAGCAGACATGAAATTCACATATGTTGCTACCTGTCAAAATTATGGAAATCAGAAGCGAAGCGGAGATCGCCATGCAACTGACATACTGAATTTGATGGTCAAGTAAGTCCTACCTCTGATAATATGGCTTTCTGTCGAATATCTTAATCAGTTTAATCACTGAGTTCATCTTGTTCGCTAAATTGATCCCTGCTGCGGCAGTAATCCCTCTCTACGTGTTGCATATATTGATGAAGTTGAAGAAAGAGAAGGTGGAAAAGTACAGAAGGTTTACTATTCTGTGTTGATCAAAGCTGTTGATAATCTAGATCAGGTGATTATCCTTTTAACTCTGAAAGCTATTACTTGTAAATGAACCATAAATGCTGACTGATCTTCTATCTTCCCCGAAGGAAATCTACCGTATAAAATTACCTGGCTCAGCAAAACTAGGAGAAGGAAAGCCTGAAAATCAGAACCATGCCATAATATTTACTCGAGGAGAAGCTCTTCAGGCCATTGACATGAATCAGGTAAACTAGTTATACTCATATTATGCATTTGGTGATGACCCGTTAATTTGGTTTCCATTTGGAACAAATCATACGAGAAAAGAAAAGAAAAGAATTCCAATAACAGAATTCTATCACTTTAGTGATAGAATTCGTTTATTTGGAATAAAATTTAAATTAATAGAATTCAATTGAATTGTATTGTTTGGAATAAATCTATAATGAAATGAAATCAATTTATTTCCTTAAATACTCTTATTATTTAACGCATAGTGTCAATTTGAGTTATAAGATTATTAGATAATTTTATTGGAATTTTTTAATTGAAATAAATTCTCTCGAAGTCTTATAGTTTTTGACCTAATTTGACTCTCATCAAATCATTTATTTTCCAAATGAAAGAATTGAATTCTTTCAAACATAGACTTTCCAAACAAGAAACTCATTAATAGAATTAAATTCTATTGAATTCTTTCTAAATATGAGTTTCCAAATAGGACCTTAATGTTTCTACTTCTTATGGGATGACTAGTGCTTAACCTGTTGGAATAGTTATATTCATTGTCATATTATACACTTGGAGACAACCCTATTGATTTAATGTTTCTACTTTTTATAGGACAACTACTTAGAAGAAGCATTCAAAATGCGTAACCTTCTGGAAGAATTTCATGAGGATCATGGGGTGCGTTCACCTACAATCTTAGGTGTTCGTGAACATATCTTCACTGGAAGGTTGGAGCAACCTTTTGGTTTTGGAGCTCTTGGCTGTTCTCCTTTCATTAAAAATCCTATATTTGGTATCACTTGTGATATTCTGTTACCTATTTGCTGCAGTGTCTCTTCCTTGGCTTGGTTTATGTCAAATCAAGAAACGAGTTTTGTCACCATTGGCCAAAGAGTTCTTGCAAGACCATTGAAGTACATTTCTTTCTTCTTGTTCTATTCTTTTGTTGGATAACTAACTAAATGCTATATTTTTACTGCACAAGAAAGCAACAGATGTATGAAGTAACTTTTGAACTTCCTTAAACCAAAGAATACATGAGTCCCCTTTGCTTTCTCATATATAAATTACTCTCTCATGTTGCATCAATTTTGGCACTAGCTAAATTTAACCATCTGATTATTTGCTACAAGTGGCATATTTACATTAGAATGTCTCTTTGGTTCCTTCTCCCACATCCCAACCAGCTCCAATCTTCCTTCCCTCTCTTTTTTTCTCTTGCTCTGTTTTGAAAGGAAAAGTAATGTTTGAAAATGCTAGCTTCCTAGAAAAGTGAGACAATTTTTTGTTGTACATTTGCATTCGCTTTTTCCTTCTTATGTATGAAGCAAGATTCATATGTTTATCAAGTATAATTTTTATTTTGAAATTTAATAGAAAAATCAGAACCTATAAAATTACTTTTAGAAAGAAAAAGGTAAAGAGCAAAATAAATTAACCAAATGGAGCATAAATTAAACCCATTTAGATTGTTCAGTCTTCTGAGATTAACATTTTATCTTGAATTTGTATTGTTGGTTTAAGGATCCGGTTTCATTATGGGCATCCAGATGTTTTTGATAGAATCTTTCACATCACTCGTGGTGGCATGAGTAAGGCTTCTCGTGGCATCAATTTGAGTGAGGATATTTTTGCTGGTATCATTCCTAAAATCTTTTCTTCTTTCTATCCAGCTCAAAAATCAAATAAAAGAAATAATGCTGAAGCATCTATTTTCCTAGGAACACAAACATTCATTCACTTATCATGTTAATTTTCTTATGTAGGTTTCAATTCAACACTAAGACGAGGGAATGTTACTCACCATGAGTATATTCAAGTGGGAAAAGGACGAGATGTTGGACTCAACCAAATCTCACTTTTTGAAGCAAAAGTAGCATGTGGTAATGGTGAGCAGACCCTCAGCAGGGATATCTACCGGTTGGGCCATCGTTTTGACTTCTTCCGCATGCTTTCCTGCTATTTTACAACGATTGGATTTTATGTCAGTGCAATGGTAATCTATTTTACGTACAAAATTCAAGTTGAAAACAATTGGACAAGTAGGGTGGGCAAGGTGAATTGAAGTTTACATGTTGCGCTTTTTCCCTAAGAATTTCATTTAAAAATTATGCAAGGTTACCAAATTATTTTGGGCTAAGGCTTTATTGACTTACCTTCAAAATGACAAATGTATGCAATATTTATACATGCCATGTAAAATAAGAGACTTTTAGAAAATGAAATAAGATGTATTTCTCTAGGAAATAGCTGTACTTCATTGTCTTCTTAATAAATTAGGAAGATGGATCTTGTATAGCACTGACTTGGTCTCAAAATTCCCTAAGTGCGGCTACATATGAGTGACAGAAGAATTACTCTTCAACTGTATTCCGTCACTAGAGAATTCAATTGGAAAAAACCAGGTGATGGGAAGACCTTTCATTGCCTACCTTTTTTCTTTTGCCATAAAAGTATCTATTTAATAAATTTTGTAAAGGGATTCACGTAGTTTTGGCGTTGATTTTATCCCTCAGCTTCAGTTGAACCATTTTAGAGAAGTGTCATTAGCATCTCCTTTTTGTTTTTATTCCCTTAACATACTTCAATGGAAGATAAAATTTTGCAAGACAGTTTTCAGGATTGTGAACGTGATTTCATTTTCAGGGACACCCTTTTGCCTCTTTGCAAGAACAACTTGACATGCATATATATATATTTTTAAGTTTTTAAAGCCTAGTTGATGTGATATCTCTTACTGAATGGGACAAGCCCTTAGCCTATGTAAATTGGAAAAAGTTATGTACATCTGATTGGCTGTGCATCATAACAATGAATTAGGTTTAGAAAACACAGTGTCATCGTATGTACACTGATCCGCAATTATTTGCATTCTTGTGTATGCCTATGAGGTAAGGATGTATTTACATGTATAGGAGGTTCAGCTGACAATGCTTTTTTTGCTGTTATCCAGATGGTTGTCCTTACAGTCTATACTTACTTGTATGGCAAGCTTTACCTGTCATTGAGTGGATTGGAGGGTTCAATAATAAAGTATGCAAGTCGTAAGGGAGATGATCCATTAAAGGCAGCCATGGCCTCTCAATCCCTTGTCCAGATTGGTCTTTTAATGGCCTTGCCCATGGTCATGGAGATGGGACTGGAGAGAGGGTTCAGAACAGCACTGGGTGATATAATAATAATGCAGCTTCAGCTTGCTGCTGTTTTCTTTACCTTCTCCCTTGGGACAAAGGCCCATTATTTTGGGCGAACTGTCCTGCATGGTGGCGCGAAGTACAGAGCTACTGGGCGTGGTTTTGTGGTGCGACATGAGAAGTTTGCTGAGAACTATAGGATGTATTCAAGGAGCCATTTTGTAAAAGGGCTAGAGCTTATGATTTTGCTTATATGTTATCAGATATATGGAAAAGCAGCTACTGATGCAACAGCTTATGCATTTCTCACATTCTCAATGTGGTTTTTAGTGGCTTCTTGGTTGTTCGCTCCTTTTCTTTTTAACCCATCAGGATTTGAATGGCAGAAGATTGTGGATGATTGGGATGATTGGACAAAGTGGATAAGCAGCCAGGGAGGTATTGGTGTACCTGCAAACAAGAGCTGGGAGTCATGGTGGGAAGAGGAACAGGAGCACCTGCAGCACACTGGATTTCTAGGACGGTTGTTTGAGATTATTCTTGCCTTGCGCTTCATTATCTATCAGTATGGAATTGTCTATCAACTAAAAGTGACACGGGAAAGTTCAGCTGGTAGAAGCCAAAGCATTGCTGTGAGTATATTTGCTGTTGATTATCCTAAATATCTTAATTTTTAATACGTATATGATTAATGTCAAAATTGATGAAGAAATTTCAGAAATTTTGTTTTCTTTTCTCATAATGACTACCCATTTAAATTATTGCCAATTCTGTGTGCCAAATTCTTGATTTCAAACTTTGCCTTATGATAGTAGAAAGTGATGTTTTATACTCTTAGAGCCTGATGCTGGCTAAATGAAGCATAATGGTGTATAGCTGTCTGAAATATGCTGGGAAATGTTCATTATACTCCAATGTGGGACTGTATAATTTCTTTAACAATGAAGAAAATATGATAACCAGAAAAAAAATAAAAAAAGCTATAATTTCTGACTGTTCTTCGCTTGTAAAGATATTCTGTAAGCCCTCAGGTTCTTGTTCTCAGATAACCTGAATCCAAGGATATAGATTATTTTTTATTTTATTATCATCTTCCTAAATTTCTTTTATGATTTCAGGTTTATGGTTTGTCCTGGTTGGTAATTGTTGCGATGATGATCATCTTAAAGGTAGTATTGTTTCACTTCAAACGCATATTCCCAATCATGATTTGTGGTCATGGCTTTGAAGTGGAATATAATGACTCTGTTTCACCTCTTGCACTGCAGATTGTTTCCAAGGGTCGAAAAAAATTTAGTGCAGATTTCCAGCTGATGTTCAGACTTCTCAAGTTGTTCCTGTTTATAGGGTGTGTGGTCACTCTTGTTATTCTGTTTACTACCCTCCATCTCACAGTTGGGGACATCTTCCAGAGCCTTCTAGCCTTTCTGCCCACTGGATGGGCACTTCTGCAGGTATAAGCCTATCATCTAGAGCCATCCATTTCTTTGTCTATGTGCATGTATTTGCTGCATGAACGCGGTTATAACAGCGGAATTGCTTTGAGCAGCATTCTATTGCTTGTTACAACCTTCCCTCAATTAGGTGGATATAGACATTTTGGTGATCACGGAAACTTGTTTTACCCTCCCAATAATAAGTGTCAGAACTTCTGAATTCAGAAATTTTATTTTGATATTCAATCCATTTTAACTTGGACAGAAGAATTTGAACTTTCAAAAGTTAAGAAAATCAGACATCGTTATTATTTCAATAAATATTTGTTTATGCTGCTAGAGTTCCTGACTATTCTAAGTATGATCAGATATCACAAGCAGCCAGACCATTGGTAAAAGGTCTTAAAATGTGGGGATCTGTGAAGGCTCTCGCCAGAGGATACGAATACATGATGGGTTTGGTCATCTTTACACCAGTAGCTGTGCTGGCCTGGTTCCCCTTTGTATCAGAATTCCAGACTCGGTTGCTGTTCAACCAAGCATTCAGCCGAGGGCTTCAGATCCAACGTATTCTGGCTGGTGGAAAAAAGAACAAATAAGTGCTGCCTCTGCTTGATCTGGAATTCTTTTGACTATAGGAAGAACCAAACCTTTGAAGGATCGTGGATGGACCAGAGAGATGGTGCAAGAACCTATCTATTGCTGTGCTTTATCTTGGCCTTCTGCTCCATTTCACCTTCGTGGTGCCGTAGATTGTTGTCATGGTTTAATTCTTCGAGTTCCTCAATATATTAAATTTTGTTGAAATCTTGATTGATATCATGCTTGTTTTCTGTCTATATTCTCATCTACATAATGAAAATAATTTACCAAAATAAATCTGGTCGTAGGGTTCCCAAGAAAAGAAAGATAAATAGTTATGCATGGTGTCGCTCAAAAATTAAAATGGATGTGTCACGCGTGCAAGTAAACGAATTTTAAATGAAATGTTCTTATTTGATTTCTAAATTTTCTTATTATAATTTGCTTGAATTATAAGTAAACATGAAAAAATGGATTGGAAAAATTAACAAAGCAGAATTAAGAATTTGAAGTGAAAGGGGGCTTTATATTGCATTTATGAAACCAACATTAGGACAAAACTAAGAATTAGGATGACAAACTTGAAAGTATTAACAATGAATAAAACTAAAAAACAGTAATGAGAAATTGTAGAGGTTTTATTTGAATTGAGTAAGGTTAAATTTTGCTCGTGTTTTATTTGATAATGGTTGGTATTCCTTGTTGATTGGTGTTCTTTGCTTTTAATTTCTTCTTTTTTATATAGGATCTTCAAAAAAAAAAAAAAGCTGCACCAATCATGTGCACAAATCTCTTTTCGAAACTTTCGCTCTACTCAACTTCCCCTCTCACACAAACTACTCTATTTACTCGCATCACCTTTGAAACTTTAGTTTGACATCCCACTTCGCTTCCTATTCAGGTAAAAATAAAAGTTGGATGGGCTTAAAGTTTGCATATGAGCAACCTTGGTCTGAAAAAAATAATTAGACTGAATCAAGCTAATTTATTTTGGATACAAACAATTTTCCTCTTGCACGTGCAATCTAGCTCAAAGGCCAAGGTGGCTCATATATGAACTTTAAGCCCATCCGACTTTTGTTTTTACCTGTATAAAAATTTTAGCCAGTTTTTCAACTTTAAGCTAAATGGAGCCAAAAGAAATTCGACTTTTGAAAAATGGCTTTATAAAAGTCATAAATGCATTTTTTTACTAAATAATCAAATAAAATAAGAATTTTGGCATAAGAAAATTTTAGACTTTTTATAATCACAATTGATGCTAAAAATATTTTTATTATTATTTTTTGCTAAATCTCTAATATTTATAGATGTCATTTTTGTGAGTATCTTGACTATTTGATCTAATTTGAATAGACTTGGTAGGCTTAGTGATCTCATTTTATTGTGACTTTGTGAATTTATTTAAGTGAACGATATTAAAATGGTTATAAGTGAGTCATTGTGAGCATTAGATCTGAACCTTAGGATGCGAGTCTCGATGATGAAAACTATTGAAGTTATTCCCTAAAATACAAAGGAAAATTGTAAAGGAAGAAGAACAAAAGCCTTAAGAAGCCTTGGATCAAGCTTTCAATCAAGCCCAAAAGTTTGAATCTACCAAGCCTAGTCTAGCGAGCTATATAACCAACTTGCTTGGTTGCATAGCCAAATGCTAAACCTTAGCGCGCAAAAGACTTTAGAACCTCATCCCCTATAAATTAATGGGTTGTACAACCAACCACTTGGTTGTATAGACCATTTGGAAATCCTAAATTCCAAAACTTACATGGCTTTTATCTGACATAGGTCGTGATTGAGGTGCAGCCAGTGCTATTCCAGATTTGGTGCACCCTTCTCTCTCTACAAATACCCCAACTTTAGGGAGAAAAGGAAAGGGTTGGACAACCCCTTGCTGAAATTGCTATTCAAAACCTTAAATCCATAGAAACTAAAAACCTAACCCATTATTCCAAAGATCCAAGGTAGAAAAGAGACTTTGCACTTCTTTCTTAAGCATTTTCATTACATTTTGGAGGATCAATTCATTAACTAAGTGCCTTTGAGGGCAAGAAAGACATCCTAAAGCATCCAGGGACCCCATCACTCTTTTCTTCTTCTTCCCCTCCTTTCTTTTATGTTTTCGAAAACCCAGTTTAGGTGGGCTATATAGATTTCTTATAATATATACAAACCACTAAGTAGGCTGTACAAACCATTGCTTGGTCCATACAACCCATATTGATTGACGAGTAATTTACAAAATCAGTCTTCTCTTCGTTCGGGTTCTTTTCTTTTTGCGACTTTTAATTGATGTCTTAGGAGTCCTATTAACAAAATGGGGATAGGTTTTGTAACTTATGACATCTATTTAACCAAATCGAGAGGTAATGATCAAGTTTAAATTTTGCGCTTTTATTATATTGGGTATTCTCACTTTTGTTCACTATTATTTAATATGGTATGTGCTTTCTATTTTAAAACCATTTTAGGCTATGGCCAAATGAGGAATCCTCTATTCCTAGTACCTTGGGAGCTTCCTTATAGATATTGCTATTTTAGGTGGTTACATGATTAGAGTTGGAGGGGAAAGTTCCATACATGATCTTGCCATTAAACTATGTTTCATGTTTGCATTCTATGCATGCTTTGGTAATGAGATAACACCTTTTTGGTTAACATCCTAACTCTTATCAATGTTAGAAGCGTTTTATGGATGCTTGCTTGGCTCTTTAGGAGCTTTATATAGAGAAGGGTTTGACATGCCACTTATTAAAATTCTTGCCTTAGGTCTTTAAGATCCTTTAATTTTCATTTGCATTCCATGTTTACGATTCTTTATGCCTCATCATTCATATGTTTATGCTTCATTCATTGCCATTATTACCATGTGATTCATGTGAAGTTAGGATGATTGATTGAGGACTTAGAAACATGTTTGGGTTCATTGACTTTCAGATATGGTGAGAATCTTGATTGCACAAAGCTTCTTTTACCTATTAACTTGTGTGCTTTTTTAGGTGTAGGTGCTTATTTGAGTTTGACCATTAATGATGGTTTTAATGGTCATTATTTTGAATGTTGATTATGCATAATGATCTTAAATATGGTTGATAGATTAGCATGTTCTCCTCAAACATGTCGCATAACCCCCATCCCCTTTGACATTGATTATGATGATTCCTTAGTATGATTGATTGGATTACGCTAGGAACATGTTTAAGGGTGGTAATCGAGTTAATTAATAATATAGTTAAAATGTTAAAAAGTGAACCAAAGATGTTCGAATGTCAGATCCCAATATCCAGGTCGTTTGGGTGCCTAACCTCTTCCCTAATCTGTATCCAAATTTTGAACCCGATCTTTGATAGTGTGAAGATGAATTGGGTCTGCTAATTGATTAACTAAGGTTCAAATTTTGCCTTACCCAGATTCTTCTTATGATCAAAGTCGAGTGGCGACTCCACATTTTTTAGCGATAATACCAACGTATTGTCTTACCTTAGTCCCTTGTTGACCATCACGTGGATAAAAGGGTTTCAAACTTACGTGAGTTCTAAAGGATCCCTTGTTGATCTCAATGCAAGCCACTATTTGGGTTTATTACCAATGTATGACCCCCGTCTTCTTGATCTCCCGTTGGTCGATAAAAGGATAGAGTTGTAAGCAATATTCTACTTATTCAAGCGAAAACTTGAGGCCCTTACAATAATTTTTAATACATAGGTACAATAATATTTTCTTTAGCTTTTTAGCCAAGAGAATGGATAACTTTGCATAAGAAAATAAATTCAATATATAATTTAAACCTAAAACTTTAAATCTTAAGCCAAAATTTTAAAGTGGCAATCAAGCTAACTTTTATAAATTGGTTTGGACATCTTACCTTTTATAGTGAATGATAGGTTTTGTTTAAAAATAGGCGACACTAGCTTTGCACAGTGTTTGGATCTAATCACCTAAAATTTCAAGGATAAAATTCAACCTTGTGTTTGGATGCAATAATGTAGTTTGAAAATTTTTAGTAAAAATTTGGGTATTCATTTGAAAATGATGCTTTTAAGCTTGCAATTTTATTTTCAATCTTTTTCATAGCAACTTTATTTTTTGAAGCTATCAAATTTTGGATAAAGAAAAATTTTAGTGGAGCTAAATTTTGTAAATTTTGGCATATTTACATCTTTCGAGAGCCATAGTTAAATGCTTATCTTTTGGCATTCATGTAAATTAAATATGTAAAAATACATTTATTGCTCAAAATAAAATTTGTGTACCTTTATTTATGTCAGCTCCTACTATAGACTCCACACCTCCATCACACACATATTCTCATATAGCTCTTTCTTCCAAATCTAAGTAGAATAATCATCTACAGTTCTATCATAATGATACTCTATTTTGGAATCAAGATAGTAGTTTAATTGGCTTGATGCTCCATTCTTGCTAACTTTTCATTTGCAAAGACTATCCTCACTTGGCACTATTTGACAATGTGATTTTATTGCCTACTTTATTTAAGTTGTTGAACTTCGATTAAATTCTCAACTCTGTATCTCTATTCATTGGGTGAAGCTTATTTTTTGATTCTTGATTGTGATTTTGTATGGAATGAAATAATTCTTGAAATTTGAGAAATGAATTTTTAACCTATTTCATGTAGCCATACCACTTGACACAATTCACACTTTACACCATAATAATTTTCTTTCACAATGTAGTCATTCATTGCATTCATGCGGTTATTTCATTAGACCTCTACATATTAGCGCCACGTGGTAAAAAATGACCTGTTAGGCATAAGTCTTCTAGCAGGAAGCAGATAAATCTCTACTATGTCCTTAAGTGTGGAAAATAAGGTGTTAAATAAGTTGTAGAGTATTGGTCCACCACCACAACAAATGTGTAATCTATAAGCACTAGAGCTCTAACAAGTATGCTTAAGTGGATAAAAGCATTATTCCCCTTTAATGTAGGTACATACCCTAGCAAGCCCCAGATGTACTCCCTTTAAATAGTCTTTAGCATAAAGCATTGGATCTTAGTCATGCATGTGAGGTTAAAAAAGGTAAATGCCATCTCCTCTATTTGAGGCAAATGAAAAGAGTGTGTGGTGTCCATCCAACACTTAATAAGGCAATGTATAGCAGAGCTAGCACTCTTTAATGCTTAAACTAAAAGGAGGATGAAAAAAGGGACAACATAGTCAACAAGATGCACTCATACACACATTCATGAAGCCTTTAAAACTAGGTGGCAACTAGAACCATGAATCCACCGATCTTCATAAAAGTCGTGTCACCCTAACAAGCAAAAAGCACAAATAAATAAGCAAGATGAATAAGGACAATGGTGATAATCATTGATAAATGCAAGAGATAACACAGTCATATATGTTGAAACTAACATTTAGTAGAAACACAAGATTTTATAAAAGACTACACTAGAACAAATGAAGCGCAAAAGCCAAAGCAATTAAGATATCCAACATGAAAATAATAGGTACACATCCTAAGGTCTAGTGATAAAAAACTAACCTAGGTAATTGCATATAGGAACAAAAAGAAAAATAGAAAATAAGCAAGAGAGGGAGGACTAACCTTACCAGATGTGGCATCAAAAAGATGAGAGGGCATATCGTACATTAGGGAATTGACAACCCAAACAATAAACCTTTTGGGAAGGTCTTTGGATGGACAAACTCAAATGGAAAAGCTAAAGCAAATCCATGACTGGTAATCAAGGTGCTACAACATCTAGAAAGAACAAGCCACAATAGGGGCAACACGACGAACATCGAAAGCATCAGGCATAGGGATGACAAAATGTGCTCCATCTCAAAAAATCTTTAAAGAGTAATAAAAGAGAAATGTGAAATTTTGAAAGGGGTAAGCTAAATGAGATAAAATGATAGACTAGGGGTATATATAGCCTCAAATTTTCTATCAGACAACTTTCTTATCTATATTAAGTCCCTTTCGTGCTTTTGAAAGTCGTTTGTGCAACTCTTCATGTTTCCTTATTAATTATTTGAATAAATACCTTTTTATTTGTATAGATAGCCTTAGCTATACAAAAAAGAAAAAAAGAAAAAAAAAAAAAAAAAAAAAGAAAGAAGGAACAAAAAGAAGAAAGACAAGAAAAAAAAGAAGAAAGGAAAAAGAATAAAAGGAAAAAGGGAAAAAGTAGAGAGGGAAAAAGAAAGAAAATAATAATGTAGTATAATTTTCAAAAGCTAAGAAGTCAAAAAGTAAGAAAATCTCTTAACAATAGACCAACAGAAGGAGGAAAATAAGAAATTAACAAGGAAATAATCCCTTTTGAGGTAGAGAATTTGGCAGTCATTAGCTGCCAAACAAGCATGAAACTTGTGAATTGAAATGCATTATATCCTTTTTAGTATCCTTGCAATGTGCAAATAGCTTATTCATTTTAATATAAATATTTGTCCCTGCAACATTGTTTTATAAGTCCATAAGAAGATGAAAACCAAAAGAATATAAAGAGATGCTAGTGGGCAAAACTAAGAGAACCAAGAGAGACACTAAAGGGCAAAACTAAAATAATCAAGAGAGATGTTGATGGAAAAACTAAAAGAATCCATAGAGGGCAAAACCAAAAGAATCTAGAGAGATGCCAGAAGGCAAAACCAAAAGAATCCAGAGAGATGCCAGAGGGCAAAACCAAAAAAACAAAGAGAGATGCCAAAAGTTAAAACTAAGAAAATCTAAAGAGATGCAAAATAGCAAAACTAAGAGAATCTAGAAAGATGCCATAAGGCAAAAATAATATAATTTAGAGAAATGCTAAAGAGCAAAACTAGGAAAACCAAGTCAAAACCCTAAGAATAGAGCTAAGGAGAAAAAAACCAACCTTAATACCTTCTATAGAGCTATTAAAGACATGAGATATCCTAGTATTTGCTAGAAAGTTACTAAAAGTTGAGTGCAACTTTAGTACCTACTAGAGAGTTTCCAAGAGCCCACCTCAGTTGAGAGTGCCTAGATTTTAGGGTTGTGTTTATACAAGTGAAATCTTTCTTTCACTTGTTACTCCTATCTTTATCGATTATCGAGGGATCAAGAGGACATGAGTCATTCATTAGTATAACTCCAAGTGGTGGCACGTGTTTAGGATCATCAAAAGACCCTTAGAAAGGCCTCTCAAAGGGTAGAAGCCCTTTCTAAAGTATGGTTGGTCAATAGAAGGACTAAGGTTAGACAATACTTTAGTATCATCCTTAATTAATAATGGAGTTGCCATCTAATTTTGGTTAAGATAAAATTTCAAGCAAGGACAAATTTTAGGCCTACTTAAGTCAATTAAAAGTCCCAATCTGATTTCATCCCATCAGAGATGTAGTTCGAAAATTGGGTATGAGATGAAGAAAAGGTTAGGCACTCCCAAATCATACGAATTTAAGGATATGGCCTTTAAGCATCTTTGTTTCATAATTATAATTTTAGCATTGTTATTATTTAGTCCAGTTATTAGTCTTAGATATTAATCTAATGCATCCAATCACAACATTTTCTAAACATTACAACCATTCACCACGGAGATGGGGATACAAATATAATTTTAATGTGGGGGGGAACATGTATGGGCAATGAAACTAAAAATGCAAGTTAGTATGATATCAAGAAAGCAAAAGCACAAGAAAGAAGAAGCAAACTACTCTAGTGTTCATAATGCTAACAACCATACCATTACCATATTTCATATCTTCCTTCAAGTTAAGGGAACTAATTATGCATCTATGTCCAAAAACCAGTACATACATAATCATAATGCATATTAAGCATAAACACATAAAACTAATGGTATCAAGTGAAACATAAACACATAAGGATGATGAATATAACATAAACATACGGTGTAAAAATGATATATAAACACATTTGGAGGATATTGAAAGCCTTGAGCAATTATTCAAATAACTAACATGGACTCTTAAGATCATTGGATCCTCATCCAAAATTGCTCTAAAAGAGCTTGAACATCTTAAAAGATACTGTTATTTATTTTTAAGACTAGGATACCTAAATGATGAAGAGGTAAGGAAATTTCATAAGGTCGAGAATACATTATTATCAAAATCATAACAATAAGCTAAAATAGTGATTATAGAGCCATGAGCTCTTTCCCTCACCATCCCTAAAGTTACCACATACAAAGAGAAGAGAAGGTGACAAAGCTAATAAGCTAAGCACTTCCTATTGGTGGAAAAGACAAGAACTCACAAGAGTAGTTAATCATCATAAACATATAATAGGGTTATGGGGATCATTGGGAATGAAATCCCTTTTTCTAATCACACCCCTAGTGACACAAATACTAACATACCAATGAGTGAAGAAGAAAGAACAAGGAAGAAATATAACATTAAAGCATTGAAATCATGAAAAGAACACACCTCTTTTTCTTTTTTTTTTTTTTATCCTTGTTTCATATATTCAAAGAATATGGGGGTCATAAGTTAAAAAACCTACCCTTATTCTGCCATTGAAACTCACAAGAAACCTTAAGGACCTTAAAAGTATAAATGAAAATGAGTAGGGAAGGAGAAGCAAAAAAAAAAAAAAAAGTTTCTCAATCAAAGTGTGCTATACAGACCAATTAGTGGTTTGTACATACCACAAAGAGGTCTATACAAACTACTGGGACTAAGATTTTATAAAAATAAAAGGAAGAAGAAAGAGGAAAAGAATGTAAGGAAAGTTAGGGTTTGGATGCTTTTCTGATTTTATTTTACCCTTAAAGGCACTTGAGTTTGTGGATTATCCTTCAAATGCTAAGGAATATGCAAAAGAAAGTCTTAAAACCTTGAAAATACCTTGAATCTTTTGGTTTGATGGATTAGATTACTAGTTTTCTATGCTTTAGTGAGTTTGATTAACAATTTTAATAGAGTTCAAACCTCTTTCTCCTCTCTCTCGATGAGGGTATTTTTAGAGGAAAAAAGAGTGTACTTGAGCCAAATGGCTCGAATTGCACTTAATCCTTTACCCTCAATAGATAGGATTAAGGAAAATTGTAGAATTAGAGTTTTTAAGTTGTTAGTATAGCTAAAAAGTTGGCTTATAGACTTGAGTTGGTTAGAGAACCAAATGAGAGTTAAAAGTCAATTGTTCAAAAACCTTCCTTTTATTAGGGCTTATGACTTGGTTATATAGCCAAGTGAGTTGGTTATACAGTTAAGTAAGTTGGCTATACAACCATTTATAGGCTACTTTAGTGGCTTAGGATTGGATGATGGGTTTGGTATGGGTTGATCTAAGGTTTCTTCCAAGTCTTTCTCCTTCCTTTTACAACTTTTTCACCACATTATTTGAGGATTAATTCCAATAGTTTTCATCCCTGAGCTTGTATCTGAGGGCCCAAAATCTAATACATATAGTTTGCCCCATGCTTTGTGGGGCTTGGAAAATAACATTTAAGAAATGTCCATTAAATAAGACATAATAAAATAATACTAAAATATAAATACCAAAAAGGATACCATCAGATACAATTCTTTAGTAGCTCACTGAGTAAGTACTAAAGCTTTTGAATGACTTAGTAGCTTTCTAGTAGATACTAAGTTCCACTAATAGTTTTCTAGTGGGTACCAATATCGATCACTCATTTCCAATAGTTCTCAAGTACATATTAGGTGACTTAGCAACTTTCTAGCAGATACTAAGTTTCTCTAACATCTTTTTAGTAGGTACTAGTGTCAATCACTCATTTCCCGTCAAACAAGTAATACTTCTAGCAGGTACTAAGTTCCTCTAGCTGCTTGTAGTAGGTACCAATGTCAATTGTTCTGTTTCAGTGGGTCTCGAACAGATATTGGGTTTAAGTTGAGGTTTAAAGGAGCCATTTTGGCTAGGTGGAAGTTCAGTAGCTTTATAGTAGGTACTAAAGGAGTTTTCATATTATGATAACTATTTTGGCTTGAAACATTAGTTTATTAACCCTTCGGGCATCTACTAGGGAGGGTTTTATGTTATGACAACTATTCTGGTATGTGAAATCAATCATTGGCTCTTATAGCATTTATTAGGGAATAATCTATATCTTGGATAGTTGTCCTACTATGAAATTGATTCAGAAGCCCTCTTTGGGTTTATTGGGGATGAATCTATATTTTGGAAACCATTTGGATAGTAAATGGTGGCTTAACAAAATTTTACATTTTGATAAACATCTAAAAGTGCAATATGACATTGTAGCCCTTCTGATTGGTTATTCGTAGTACATTATATGTTTTTGAGGTAATTTTAGAATTTTGATATGTGTTTTAGACTTTGAGTTAGGCTCTAATCCTTTAGGGGTCCAAAGGTAGTTTGGTCATTTCACAATAGTCTCTTTTCCTTTTCCTTCTTTCCTTTTTCTTTTTTTAGATATGTTTAGTGGTCTATATAAAGATGCCCCATGTCTATATAGATAATTTAATCAAAAGTATGGAAGGGCATGGTAATTTTTAGAGGCAGAGTAACATTAGTTATTTGTATAAACAAGGCTTATACATACAACCACCAATATATAAGGGTTTAGCTAGCCCTAACCATCATTTGTGTCATTTTTACTTCTCCTTTATACTTTCTCCTAAATTCTTTGGACGTATAGTTCCTATGCTTTCTTGACTTGAATTTGTTATGGCCCATTTTGAAAACTTGATGTATGATGCTCCTGTAGATTTTCTTGAGGGGGAAGACATTGCTTTTAACACTTTAGGACCTTAATCACTAATTAGGGCATTGATTCGGTATCACCCTTCATGTGCATCTTAACTAAGATTTGCTCGAAGGGTCTCAAGTTAGACCAGGATATGCTTATCATCCACGACCTCTACTTCCATTTGGTCGGTGTTGCCTCTAGCCTAGTAGATTCCATATTTTTGTTTTTTTTTATTTTCTTTTCTTCCTTTTTTTTTGACACTTTTTGACTTTATGCGCTATCATAAACTCTATTTGTATGCAAACATTATGTTAGTTCCCAAAAATAAAACTATGTTGTAGAACTCATCTTGGAGATTTTCAAAATTATTTATTGATCATTTGTTTGCTTATCACCTTGCTAGCATGTTGTGTTGTTTTGGTGCTTTGTACATGAAAATTGATCGTATTAGTTTGAGAAATAATTTTGAGAAAATTAGAATGTGTACCTGTGAGACTTAGTGAATTTATTTTCAAACTCTTGTTGAAATTTTGTCTAATCTTGCCAAATTTTAGGAGTTCTTACAAATTCTGAGTTGTTTATGGTTGAATCTTTGAAAATATTATGGATTTTTTTAGATTGTTTTATTTTGCAATTTTATTCATTTTTTTTTTATGAATTCATACTTGTAATTTTGATGTTTGTGTTGAGGCTATCTATCATTGTCTATGCTTTGCCTTTTATTTCCTATCCTCACAAAAAATTGGAATTAGTTTTAAAATTATTTTATCTTATTTTTATAAGTACCTTAGGGCTCTTTTTGTCATATTTGTTTTGAAAGATACATACAATTGTGATTTTTCTTTCTTTTTTTTTTTTTTCTAGATCTATATTGTATTTTACATGTACCTACATATGAAACACGAAAAAAAAATTAGCTTTTGTATGGACTTGTGCATAATATGTAGTCTTGAAATTTGCAATGTTCAATTGATAACTTTTTGGCTCGAACTGCTTCATCTTTTGATGTCTGCTTTTGAATTTGGTGCATTATCATGGTTTTTCACATTTTGGAAATGTATTTGGTATTTTACAAATTCCCGTGTGTAAAAAGACAAAGAGTTAAGTGGTTAACTGATTTGGTGCAAATCATGTGTACTGATGATATTGTGTCATTGTTGTTTCGATCATTGGCTCTCTTGTGGTGCCTATTTTGATTTTTTTTGTGTTTATTTAATATTTTCTTTTTTTATTAGCTATATTTATTCTATATTTTCTTTTTTTTATTAGTTTTAATTGCCTTTACTTTGTACATGTTGTGTGATTGTAATTCTCTTCTATTCTTTTCAGAGTGATATCCCTTTTGGCAAGCGGAGTGGTGTTATCATGCATGTTAGTGTTTAGTTTAGCTGGCTACTCTCATATGTGGTCATGCTACTCAAAGAGACATGTCTCCTATCATTTTTATGGATGTTGCCAAACTAGCATCCATGGAATGATGCAACTACCCTTTAGGTCCTTGTAGAGAGGTGGATGGACACCATCCATACCTTTCATTTATCACAGATAGGGTAGTTGACTTTTTCCCTTAAAGACTCACATATATGATCGAGATCTAGTGCTCAGGGATCCACTTGCCTACTGATGTAGGCTCTACTACCCTATTCTCTAAATGGACTATGTGTGTTGACTCCTCAACTATGTCCCTTCAATAAAAAGGACTATCACATTCGAGCGTTCTGGTTAGAAAAAGGGTGATCTAGCTGTGATTGACATGAGCCCTCAGAGGTAATCGATTAGATATCTTTTTACTTCCTATTGTACAATCTCAAGGGGACCTTATTCTCTAACCTCATAAATGCGAAAAAGATCTACCTCCTGTAAGCACTTGAGGATCTCAAGTTGGCTCACCACTTCAATTGAGGTTTTTTTGGCATAACCCATTTATACCATTACTTAGACAGATGCTATTGTAAGTTGTTGTACATGAATGCTAGTTGGCAGGTGATTGAGGTGAGTGTTATCTTATTTTTATATTCTTTACTTTTTCTTTTTATCACACTATTTTTGCTGACAAAACTTCTTTGGTAGGCTTGGGCCATTGAGCTGGGATTATTGGAGGGTGACAACCCCTTGGAGGACATGGATAAGTGTTATCCCTAGTTTGCCAAGTAGAGCTTCGTGTATCATGGTGAGTTATCACTAGGTGTCAGGCATAATTGCCTAAATGAGCTGATAATGGTTCAAGTATATTTATCCTCTGAAATAGAAACAAAATTATTAGTTTTATAATATTGATGAATTTGGTCAAATACTTATAGTGGCACGTTTCTTTTTTTTTTTTTTTTAACAACTTTGCCTAGACTAGAGGGGGCAAATGGATAGATGGTAGCTTGAGGTTGTGGAGGTTGAAGGGATCCCTTATAGTTGTCAACTACTAATAGAGCCCTCCATCAGGGAGTGAGTGTTGCTCTGGCAGGAAGCACTGATGCTTGACTTGTACCTCAACACCTACCATCCGACAAGTTATAAACAGTTGATCTAAAGGGAGATGAGTATCATTGGGCCTTAGTGTTAAGACATGTGGAGCAATTAGTCACTGGGGGTATGGAGTATCAAGCTTGGATGGCTGAGTCATTAATAGGGGCGATTCCATTATCTAAGGTAAGCATTTGGGTTTTCCCTTAACACAAAGCTCATATTAGGATGGTAAAATGCCATTGGACTTATGGCACGATGGCCCATTTAGAGAGGAGGCCTACAGAGCTTGCTCCTATAGTAGGGATTCTTAAGTGGGCTCCGTCATTGAGGCTTTTGGTTTAGAGCTCGTCATGGTAGAAGAGCTAGATTCATTTCCTAATAGCTTGGTTGAGATGTATGTGGCTTCTCCGACTAGTTATATGATGGCTTTTGACACCACCTAATCGTCGTGCACGTTTAAACTAGTGGACATGACTCATGTGAGTATGTTTAGTATCATAATTCACATATTTGATAGGTTAATTCTCTTTAAATTCATGAAACAATGCTTTAATTTTGCCTACTATTGGACCTCATGAAAGGTAATTTATGTTTGTAGAACAAATGAAGAAAAAAGGAAAAGACACGACCATGTGCATGGTCGTACTCCATGAGAAGTCAAGAAGTTTTGAGTTGATGCACATACATTTGTCCTAAGACACGGTCGTATTATCCTTCTAAAAGAAAGGGCTAAAGGGATCGCACTGAGACACAACCATATGGGTGGTCATGCAAAGGAATAGAAGTTTTGGACCAAGACACAGATAGGATGCACAACCATGTCCTTTTTGCTGCAAATCAATCATAGAATGGCATGACCATGTGTATGGTCATCCCCTTCCAAAACTTAAAAGGGGGATTTTAGACTTTCCTCCAAGTGTTTCCTTTTAGGGGATTCTTCAAGTTTCCTACTTTGAAGATACCTTAATGAGCATTATTCAGGGAGGCAAAACATCAACAATTAGGGCTTAGAGAGAAATCACAAGTTTGAGAAAAGAGTAATCTAGAGAGAGAAGAAATTCAAGGATAAAAGGCAAGGAACTTTGAGGAAGAAGGTGCATCCAATCAAGGCAATTCAAGAATGAGTCTATGTCTTTTATTGCAATTAATTTGTTTATGTTCTCTTATTCTATTTACTTTATCATGAACTGAAATCCTAATGACCAGGATTGTAGTTAGATCTTGTGTAATAACTTTTGCATTTCCTAATTCAACTCTTTTGGTTTCTCCATTCACTTTTTGTGTTAACAATTATTGAGTGCTTATTGTTATTGATTAACTAGCTATTAATCATGTTTAATTCCATGAATCAACTATTAAGAAATGTTTTTCATAAAATGGATCTTTAATAATTCCTTTACTTTGTTATGTGTAGAGAATCCTTAATAAAGCATTACTATCATTAGAGTATTGTCTAAAAAGGGAAATTACATGAAGTTTAGCTTTCGTGTTGAGTGACCTTTAGCTTAACATGCTCTTGTATGTTAATTAATACTTGAGTGAGATTAATTGATCACCTTAGTGATTTGATAGTAACACTAGATTAATGGACCAATTGGTTAAGAATTAGGAATCCAATAAAAGTTGCCAAATGAAATCGAATCCTTAACTACCTTTATCAATCGATTGTTTCCACATTATTGCATTATTAATTAGTTCTCTTTCTTGCTTTTAGTTAGAATTATTTCTTTGCTTTGGTTCTCTAGATAATATAAGACAAAATACTTGGTACTTAAACTCAATCCTTATGAAAATGATATATGTACTCACAATACATTTTATTACTTGCCGACCTGTGCACTTGCAGCTCAAAGGGTAGTTTTACACTAGCAAACACCCATCATTAAGTTCTTATTGCCATTGCTAGAGATCGACAACTTTAATATTAAGTTATTGTTTCTATATTAATCTAAAGTTTTGTTTTCTATTTTTAACTTGTGATTGTTATTTCCTTGCATTAGGTGTATGATTATAACCTAGAATTTAGAAAATGATGAATATTTGCTTCCTCTTTACCCTAAAATTGAATACACTCTAAAATAATGAAGGCAAGAACACCAACAAAATCAAGAGATGGCAAATTAAGGAAACTGACCTTTAAAGGAATTCACCATGCCACCTCTTAAAAGATTGCAGCTGGCTATCACTATACCAACTATCAATACAAACAACTTTGAAATCAAGGAAGCTTTCATTGAAATGCTTATTAATATTCTTCAATTCCATGGCCTTTCTTATGAAGATCCCAATGCTCACATAACAAAATTTTTAAAAATTTATGACACTTTTATGCGAAATGGCCTATTGGTAGATGTGGTAAGACTATGCCTTTTTATCTTCACTCTTAAGGATAAGGCTAAGGCTTGGATCAATTCATTGGAGCTCGAAAGCATCATTACATTGGACTAAATTTCTTTAGCCTTCCTTAGCAAATACTTAGTAATAAAATCAGTAAACTTAGCTAATGAGATAAGGAAACATTGAATTAACTTGGAAAAGATTGAAGCATCTTTTGAGGAGATGCCCAATCCACTGAATTCCAAAGTTGTCAATTGTGCATAAATTCTACAATGGACTATTTGGCAAATTAAGATCACCATAGATGTAACAACTAGAGGTTCTCTTTTAGATAAAATGAAAGATGTAGCTTATGACTTGATTAAGATAATGGAAAATAATAATTATCAGATTCATGAAAGGATGGCTAAAATTCAAAATATGGATGCATTACAAGCTTTGCATGCTCAAACAACATCTTTATCTGAGTTCTTTTAATAGTAATACAATGTCTTTTCCTTTCTTACATGTTTTGTATGAATTTTATAGGGAACATGGGTGTAAGAGTATTGATTATCAAGTAAGGAACCCTTTTGCTGAAGAGTAAGTAAGCTTTGTGGGAAACTTTAACTGTCAACTCAATAATCCTTACTCAAATACATACATCTAGGTTGGTAAAATCACCCCAACTTCTCTTGGTTAACAATAATACCTTAAATCCCAAAACACAAGGACAACTCGATTTTTGACCCTTACCATCAAACTACTAACCTTAAGAAAAGAAATCAAGCCTAAAAAACCTTATGGAAAAATTCATCTCCCAAATCGATGTTAAACTTGACCACTAAGATGAGATGATTAGGAAACTTGATGCTAAAATAGACCTAGTCACTAAAAATGACTCATCTTTCATACATAACCTTGAGATCTAAGTAGGACAATTAGCCAATGGCCTTAGCTCTAGATTTTAAGGTACCCTACCTAGTAATTCCAAAACCAATCCTAAAGACCAAGTAAAAGCCATAAACTAAAGGAGTGGTAAGGAGCGTGTTGTCCTTTGGCACCAAGAAGGGGGGTTGAATTGGTGTATAAAAATTTCAAAGACAAAAAAGAGGGGACGAAGAATAAGTAGAATGGACACAAGGATTTATAGTGGTTTGGGTATAATCGACCCTACGTCCACTCCCCAATTTACCAATTGGGTATTTCACTATCTTAAGGTGTTTTCAAGCTCACACCTAACTTGTACAACTTGTGTTTTGATGGCTCACACACAACCTTACAACAATGTGGTTTTAGGCTAACACACAACCTCACTCAAGTGTTTCACTAGGCTCACACTTAAACCATTCTTGAAGTGTTTTTATAGGCTAACACTATAACCTTACAACTTGGTGTTTAATGCTCACATCTAACACTTACAATTTCATAAAGAAAATTGAAGAAAATGAGTAGCAAAGATTGAGAGCTTTAATGACTTGTAATAAATTTCTTAGCAACCTTATTCATGGTTGTTTGATGGAGTATTTATACCCAAACTTCACCAAAGAGACGTTGCAGAACATATCTCACAAAATCTTTGAGACATGTTTGATAGATTCTGCATTAAATGTTTGACAGTCTCAATTCACGGTCGCTACTAATTAGCGGTCACGAAATCCAAATTTCTTAAGGAAAATCTCATTTGTGTCAAATGGCTAGTCCATGTGGCAGCTTCTAATTAGTTCACTAGGAAAATATAGTCGTTGCCCATTTACCTACTTTCAAAAGTTGCAATCGCGAGCTTTCTTGTATAGGACGCGACAAAGGACACGAATTCGTCTGCCAAAAATGGTTATCTTCTTCTTCACGATTCGCGATCACTACCAATAAGATGCCTTCACGAATTTTGACTTCCAATAGTCTACTGGAACACGTGTCATGCTATGACTGTGGACTTGCTTCCCTCTTGAGTCACTTCAAAATTTGCGATTGCGGCTAGGGCGTGACACACACCGTTATTTCGTCTGTCAATTTTGGACTCCTTTATTTGAATGAATAGCAGTCGAGAATAGCTTCATGATTTCGCCTGTCTGTTTTCTAGCAATGCTTCTTTACAGATCGTGGTCATGAATACAAAGTAGTTGTCACAATTTAGAAGTCATTTTTCATACTTAAGGAATTTTTGAGCTTCATCAAACTTCCAACTTAGCTAACAACTAAAGGTTGCAAAATAACACTAATTTGAAATATTAGACATGATCAATCTCCTTTGTCAAGATATAAAGAGGTCCAAGACATGGGTTAACTACCCTAGTCCAACAATCTCCTCCTTTTTTATTTTGACAACTTAGATTAACCCTTAGTAATAATAATGCAGAAAAAATGAAGTTAGAGTGTAAATAATGATTCAATTTAAGGCAAAAATTTGCTAAGTATATCATTCATTCAAACAAAGTGAATTTAAGAAACAATAAGTATAATGCTCCCCCTTAACTTATGCTATAATTTTTTAAACTTAGATGTTTCTCCCCCTTAAGCTTAGATTCATACAATCTTGGTAATCTCTCCCCCTTTGGCAAGATCAAAAAGAGGGTGTCTAAAGGAAAAGGTAAATTTATGCATAAGTAATATAACAAGGAGCAAAAGTAAATATTAAAAAAGCAAATGATAATAATCACATAAGATCAATATAGCAAAGAAACAACTTTTATTTATTTTATAACTGTAGGATCACAAACTTTTAAACATAAAAGAAAGAAAATACAAATAGATCCCTAAGCTAGAAAGTAGAAGACTCATCATCACTCGAGGTGTCTTCAACTTGTGCAGGTGTTGTTCCCTCAGCTTCATCTTCATCTTCAACCTCGTCTTCATCTTCGTCTTCAACCTCGTCTTCATTGTCATCTCCATCTTTTGTATCTTTGAAGTCCGTGAAGTTCGAAAGATGACAAGGAGGGACTCCTAGTTTCTCTTATAGATTCACCATATTGCTGCGAAAATGGGAAAGGAAGAGGAGCCTTCGCTTTAACATCCTCATCATTTTGTCTAATTTGCAATCTAAGGTGGTAAGAGACAACTTTGTCTTTGCTTTTGGTTGAGGAGGAGGAGGAGGAGGGACTTGTGTTGTTCCTTCGTCAATTTGAAGCCTCTTTCTTTTTGAAACTTGATAGGACTCCACTTTTTTTGCCCCTACCGCGCCAAAGGTATAGGTGTAAGTGTCCGGATGGATGGCCTTGGCATTTATAAGGTATGTTAGGTCGAGGAAGTTTTGTGAAGGAAGGAGCTTTTTGGTGAGGAATTGCTCATTGTCCTCATTAAGAGCTCTAACAAATCGATAGATGGCTGTGACATGAGAAAGGAGTAAAATTGGCTCTTCGGCTTTGTGCTAATGTGGATTTATTAATCCACAATGTAGTGGCCAGTTTGGATGGATTTGTTTTTGATAAGGCAAAATAAGAATGCCAAGTCTTTTTGTGAAACCTTCTCATTCCCATCACCCTTTGCATTGATGGAGAAAGTGATGATCCGATAAAGGATCCACAAAGGTAAGGTTTTTATGTGTTTGGAGAGGGAAGAACGGGGTCGTGTTTGGTCTCAATGGATATCTCTGACCAAAATTTGGAGTAGATTACATCAAGTGGGGAGATGATGAAAGGTATGTGTTCTCCGACTTGTAAATTGAAAAGGGAGGATAATTTGTTGAAGGTTATGAAATAAGGATCGCCAAAGCCCCAGAATATTAACCCATATTGGCCCGCCCTTGATTTGGCTTTGCAGCTGAGTTGAACGGTGCACATGAATTCTCGCACCACCTCCTCATACCCAGGTTCATCTCGAAAGATGAATTCGTTCCACCCAAGATTGGACAAAAATGCGCTAATTTCATCATTGAGACCTAAGGTTTCAAGCATGAATGTGGAGGGAATCTTATTAGAGAGAATCACCTTGGAAGAATTTGCCTTGTATATTTCTTTCTCTTCCTTGGTTATGCCCTTCATAAGGTAGAGGGCAAGAGGAGCAGAGGGTTGAGCCACTACTTTGCCCTTGTCTGCCTTGGAGAATTTCTTTGGAGCCATATAAATAGGTGAAGAAGTTTTGGGAGATTTTAAGAGTGATTTAAGAATTAGAAGTTGTTTGGAGTATATGTGAGAAAAACACTATTGAATGAGGTATTTATAGGCTTTAAGGGGTGTGAAAATGGTAACAAACGGCTAGAAATTGATTAAATTAAGGGTTGGAAATGGTTGGCCATCAAATCACATAAATGTGAGACAGTTACTCAAATTTGCATCTGTGAAAATGGAAGTCGCGACCGTGAATTCCATAAAATGTGAGTAACGGACAAATTTTCCTCGGGAATATGTGTTATAATGATCAGAATTTTGAAATTAATAACCAAAATTCACGGTAGAGAGAAATTTCACGATCACGAATTGATGTTTGATAGCTAGTAAAAGTTGACTTGTAATTAGCGATCATGAAGAAGGAATAGTGACCGCGAATTATGAGTCAACAAGGATAAGAATGAAAATTTTTGAAAAAACATATGATCCCCTAGAATAAATAATAAAACCTTTCATAACAATCATCAATCAAACATATCACACACATATATCACACAATATCAAATAAGAATTTTCACTTAAGGGAGCTTCCATCAAGCATTCCCAATTCTCTCTTAATGAAGT
>CATIWR010422130.1:0-11520 GCA_949677035.1 Omphalea diandra | reverse complement strand
TTTGTCACCACCTCCCTTTCTTTATTTTATATATACATATTTTTTACCTTTTGTGCATCCCTTTTTTTAATTTTTGAATTACATTCACAATGTTGTTGTTATTATTATTATTATTATTATTATTATTATTATTATTATTATGTAATTTGAATTTGATTTTAAGATTAATTTAGATAAAAATTAAAATTAGATTTTATTTAGGTGATTCAAATAGAGGGAAACTCAACAAACTTTTAGTTGTATATTCTTTGGATATTTAATAAATATTTTATATTATAAAAAATTATTTATTTTAGTTTTTAAGTAAATATTGAAAATATCTGTATTCAAATAGTTAAAAATTCTTAGTTTTAAAGTCTATAAGTATAAGATTTCAATTAAGTTTAGATAATATTAAGGTAACACTTATTTCCTCCACTTTAAATGACTATGGAAGTGAGTTTCATGTTTTAAATAGGATGAGAGCATATATATTTTCCCCACTTTTGATTTCTTGTAAAAATAATTTTATCGACAAAATAAAATTAATTAAAATAGAACATGAGAAGATATTAAATTTTGAATAAATTTAAATAATATATACTTAGTATAAGAATTGAAAAAAATAAAAATAATACACGATTTCACTCGAAAGCACATGCTGAAATATCTACATTATTTATAAAAGCACGGATAAGAAGTAAAACTTTTGAATTGACCAAAATATCATTGATTTAAAAGTTAGTTTAGGTATAAATATTATATTATTTATTATAATTTGATTTTACTAAGAGAAATTTAGGACACAAATCCTAACTCTATTAGAATTCCATTACTACATTATTAGGTAAGTTATTTAGATAATAAATTAAAATTTTACACCAAGTTTGAATCATTCTCAATTGTGTAAAATTCTTAAGAAATCTGTACAAAAATTTATTTAAATTGTAGTGCTACTAACATGAAGAAACCTAATATCCACTAACATTTTGATATTTTGTTATGGATATTATGAAAAATTTTATATATTTTATTTTCAAATAAATATTACATATGATCAAAACTTTTGAATCGACTGAGTTACCCTTAATATAAAGGTTAGTTTAGGTATAAAATTTTTTATTTATTATTATATTATATGTAAGCATTAAATTCCAAATAGAAAAAAGAGCCATCAATACACCATCATTAAAATTCAAATAGCAAAATGATTCTTTAATAATTAAATTTTCATTTAATATCACTAAATTAAAATTTTAATAATTCAATTTTGTGTTCTTTTTGATAAATTTAGTTTTAATTTGTTGTATGTCTTACACACACACATATATAGTTATTTTTATATTTGCTTTAGACAAAAATTTTGATTCTGTATATAAGAAATTAATGAAAAAATGAAATATTATTGTTATATAATTTTTTATTTTATTTAGCATAGATGTCCAAATTGGATTGGACTTTGAAATGGTTCTAAATGAGTATAGAGAAATTATTTTTCTTTTTTGTCCTTCATTTAAAATTTAATTTAGATAAATAAAAGTTAATAAATAAATTTATTTTAAATAGGAGAAATAGTGACCGACAATCCAAGCATTTTAAATGATATAGAATTCCAATTAATAATTCAAATATTTAAAGGTTAAATAAAAAAATTATAATTAGATTTTATTTAGGTGATTCAAATAGAGTGAAATTCAACAATTTTTTTTTATATATTTAAGCATTATATGCTTCTCATAAAAGATGCTATGTCATTCATATGTTTAATTAATCTTTTAATTGATTAAAATATTTTCAATTTAAAGGTTAATTTAATTTAGATGAAAAAATATAATTAACATTTATTTAGGTGATTTAAATAGAGTGAAATTCAATAAACATTTTATAGATCCAATTAAATATAAAAATAGAGTACTAATGAAAAAATATTAAATTTTTGAATAGATGTAAATGATATATACTTCATATTAAAATTTTAAAACTAAAAATAATTTATGATTTCATGTGCAAAGTAGGTGGTAAAATAACTAGTGTGTGTGTGTGTATATAGGTCCATAAAAATTTGATACTTGTCTGATATATTTAGTTTGAAGCTTTAAGGTTGATAGATTTCTTTTTGGGTAAATTACAAATTTGGTATCTAAACTTTTTAATTTTTTTTATTTTGATGTCTAGACAGTTTTTTATTTAATCAAGAGTCTGAACTAGTAAAATCAATTTCAATGTGACACTTTCTCTAATATGTTAAAATCTGTAATACCGTTACATCCATCTGACCTAGTACCAAATTTTATATATTATTTCAACTAATTATGTATCTAAAATTTGAATATATAATTTTTTCACTTTAAATACAAAATTTGTTCTTTTTTTGTTTACTTTCTATATGTATATTTGAACAAATTCTATAATGATAGAAACAAAATTTATTCAAATATATATAAAAAGTAAAAGAAAAATAAATAAATTTTATATTTAAAGCAAAGAAATTATGTACTCATACATAATTAGTTGAAATAATGTACAAAATTTAATACTAGATCAAATGAATTTTCACGTGACAACCACTGATCAATAAAATTGGAAAAAAACATCACATTGAAAATGATTTTACCACTTCATACACTTGATTAAATAAAAAAAATATCTAAACACCAAAATAGAAAAAATTAAAAAGTTCAGACACCAAATTTGTAATTTACCTTTTCCTTTTCCCCCTTCAAGTTTTGATGATAAGTCTTCTATTGATCATTTTTATCCATAAACTTGATTTTCTATCAGTACACCTTCAGCTATCTTCTTTATGAAAAGGACTTTGTTAAATGATCATAGCATCCCTTTGTCTGTTTGGGCAAAAAGACTGCAAAGTTTTATTTGGAAATAAGATAGGAAGATAAATTTAGCTTAGAGATCCAACACCTTTTCTGGTGGAAAAAAGCACTGACTTGTGGTAATTAGGGCTTTTAAATTGCAGATGAAAAAGTCTGGATTAGCATTTTTTATGATTATGAAGGACATTAGCTATGGGGTTGGTTTTACCAGATACTATTGTGTTTTTTTTCAAATATAGTTTCTGGCAGTAGAGAAATTAGCAACTGAAATAATTTTAAAGCAACTGCAGACCTCACAATAGTATTTCTATGATATTTAACAACAACAATCTTATTTCATGATCATTATTTGTTTTTGTTCTTGAACTATTTTCTTGTGTTTTGATAGCATGTTTGGCATAGCTATTTCTTATAGAAACTTTTAGCAAAAAGATTAGAAGAAATCATCTTCTGATTTTAGCTAACAACTATAGCTTTTTGCAACAAATAGTTAGAAATATCTCTCAAACTGAAAATGTTAATAGTTTAATCAACAATTATGGCTTTTTGCAATAGCAATGCTAAACATTCTCTGAATCCATATATTTAACCGGAATTTTAACTTTTTCCTGGTGTTGTTTCTTGCTTAGATGGCTCCGACGCAGAAAATTCGAATCAAACTAAGGTCTTACTGGGTGCCACTGATTGAGGACTCCTGCAAGCAGATAATGGACGCTACCAGAACTACCAATGCAAAGACCATGGGTCCTATGCCATTACCAACAAAGAAGCGTATCTACTCTGTTCTAAAATCTCCCCATGTGCACAAGGTTGCAAGATTCCATTTTGAGATCAGAACCCACCAACGCCTAATAGATATTCTCTACCCTCCTGCCCAGACAATAGATTCTTTAATGCAGCTTGACCTTCCTGCTGGGGTTGATGTGGAAGTCAAGCTCTAAAGAAGTAACGTTAAGTTGGGTAATCTCCTTGAGTTTTCAACTTGATCTATGTTGGCTTTTTTTCCCCTCTTCAAAAGGTTTTTATGAAGAATACAATGCTATTACATAAGTGCTTAACAAATTCATATCAACTTTCTTGGGATTTCTATTAGGTTTTTTAGGTGGTTTGTTATTCATGCATATACGTTACTTGAAAGAATAGAGTTCATCATTATTTTGGAAGGAAAATCTCCATAGAAGTAATTAAAGTTAATTCTATTTTATTTATAAAAGTACTTGTTCACAGTTATATGCTGGCTTGAATTTCTATGAAATTGCTTCTTTTACAAATTTTCCATGCTTTAGACTGCCATTTCCATGCTGAAATTTTACACCTATTATTTCCACTATTACATCAGTTTTCCATAATGAAACCTGCGCCTCATAATAGGCAGCTTCTCACCTTAAATACTATCTTTTGAGTTTTGTGCTTTATTTTTTGGGGTATTAAGGAGACTAAATCCTTGAAACTGGAGTATATTTTAAATCTCCAGTCAAATAATGCCTATTCCAATCGTTTGTGCTTTCTAGTTATTTTGTATTTTTATTTCATTTTAATGCACGCACGTCGCGTACAATCTACTAGATATACTCTATTTTCATTCCTTTGACTTTCTTCTTGAGTTTAACTTAAGAAAGATAACCTTTAACAAATTCTACTTGTTCTTATTATTAATGTTTGACAGCTATGATTGCTTTAACTTGGTCATTATCGCACGCTTTGTGCAGCATTTAAAGTTTTATTGTGATTCCTTTCCATTTCTCTATTTTTTTTTTTTTTGTTTTTTGGTTCAGGCTTATGAAACAAACAATTTCGTGCCAGGTAACTTAATATTCCAAGAAAAGCAAGCTAAGGAAAATTGCTATCGTGTTCAAGCTTGGGGGAAGTGTTGGTATAACAAGATTAGTAAAATTCTTATACCTGTCCTACAAGTTTCTTTTAGCTCATTATTATATTCTGGTTAGGTATGTGAGAAGTCACTGATGCTGGTTGGGTGTTAGAATTGAAAAATTTGCGTATAGAGCTTCTTTCTAGATGTTTGTTACGTTTTAGTCAATACGAAGATTCATGACAAATCAAATCATAATTTTTTATTGTATTGTTTAAATGTGAATAATTGCATTTCATTCAGCAAAGTTGACATTTTCTGCAAACTTTGGGCTGCCCACTGGTTTTCGCACTCATCAATGGCCAACTTGCTTTGGATTAGTGTTACTAGGAGACAGAAAATTTTAAATTAATATCTTTATTAAAAGAAACTCACGCTCATGGCAGAATTTGAACCTACAACCTCGTAATCGTGGAACAATCACCCTTAGCCACTCGAGTACAGGACCATTTGCAACTTGTTCCGTTTTGATCTCTACAGGACCATTTGCAACTTGTTCCCTTTTGATAGTGATATGTGCGCATAAATGTTTGTCTGTAGAATTCAATTTGTATCAGTCTCTCCTTGTTCAGAACAAAAAGGTGCCTAGAATTGAGCCTTTGGTCACTTTCCCACCACTTACTAACTCTCTGAAAATAGGGACAGAAAAGGAGAGGAAAGAAAATGACGGTCAAAAGAGAACTTTCTCTTATTTAAAAAAAATAAAGAGAAAATAAATCTTTTAAATCCATCATTTTTAGTCACTTCATTAATGAGAAAATAAAATTTTCTTCCTTTTCAAATAAATAAAGATAAAATAACTCTCCTTATTTTCTCTCTATCTTATTTTTTTTCTTTTACACTTTCTCTTTGCCACTATTTTTTTTTTTTTTTCAAATATAGCGTAAAATTCAATGCAAGAGCCACTTCTTTCAAAAAAAAAAAAAAGACTAAATATTTTTTCTCACCATATTTTTGTCTTTTAAAATATTACTACAAAATTATTTTATCATAATAAATGATATTTTTAGAATGATTTATCTTAATAAATAAGAAAAGTAAAATGCACCAACTTTTTGGTTAGTGAATTCCATAGAAGCATAAAATAAATTTGTCACAGTAGTAACACTTTTATCATTATATTTAATTATTTAAAATGTTTTTGACAAAATATCTTTCCCAATTAATATGTAATATTTGTTATCATAAAATAGAAAAAACTTGATTCTAATACAAATTGATATTATCAGTTTTTGAATGTGTTAATAGTCTGGAACTAACAAAACTACATTACTGGTTATTTCATTTTTTTTTTATAATTTTAATTATATTGTTTTTATTTTTTATAATAATAAGATGTAAAATTTATTCTACATAGAATATATTAAAATCATTTTCATCAAAGTAAAACTTACCTTGTTAAAATTTTCTATCCATTTATTTTGTAATACAATATTATTAGTTTAATTCCTGAGTTGTAAAAGTAGTTTTAAGATATTTACATAGCATAATAAAATGACCTAATTTTTCTTAAAATCATATCGCTTTAAGCTTAAATGAAGTATTTTGTGTCACTTTAATTCAATAATTGGACAATTAACATATAAAATGAAAAAATTTAATTAAAATATTCTTTTATTTTGCTTCAATTTATTCAATTGAATTGCCTAAAATATTTTAATAAATTAGAATATTAAGAAAAATTATTTAGACGTTAGAAATGAACAAACTTTTACAAAGGGAGTCCAAAAGAAACAACAAAATCCTAGTTTACTAATTTGTATTTTCAAATTTAAAACTTCATTATTTAAAAATTAATTTGAATATATAAATTAATTTTAAAATAATTAATTTTTAATTTGATAACGTAAATTTTTGGAGGTGATGATAGTGGTGGTAGTCAGAAATGACGTTTTTAATTGAAGTGGTGACAATAAAGATAGTAAGAGTGAGAATAATGAGTGACAAAAATAAAGAAAATAAATAATATACTCATGATTATATATATTCTTATGTTTTTTGACACACCGAAACTCAATTTATTCATGAGAGATCCAATCCATCTTCAAACTCTCCTCTAATAACCCTCTGCCCAAAGAATGAACAAATAAGGTGACAACAGGTCACCTTGCTTTAACCTTCGACCCGGCTCAATAGGACCCACAACCTCTCCATTGAACAAAACTGAGCAAGATACTGTTTTGACGAATAGCATGACCCAGTTCATCCACCTCCCACTAAAAAGTTCCAATCCATTCTGTCATAAGCTTTACTAACGTCTAGCTTGAGATCCACACCACCTTTTGTTTTCCTTTTCATGTAATGCAATGCCTCAAAAGCGATCATCACATTGTCTGTTATCGATCTACCTGGTACAAATGTCGACTGAGCATCAGAGAATCTTAGGAAGGATAACTTTCAACCTGTTGGCAAGAACTTTAGCAATGATATTATATAACACATTATAAAGCACTATAGGACGAAGATCCTTCATATTATCTAAGGCATTACATTTGGGGACCAGAACAATAATTGTTTTATTCATAGCTAGTGGAAACTTTAAATGCTCAAGCCAATTAACACCACTACGAAACACCTCATCACCAATCTCCTTCCAAAAATGCTGGTGGAAACCTAGACTTAAGCCATCAGGCCCAGGAGACTTATCAGGATGCGTTTGTTTAATAATCTTTGAAAATCCCTCTAAACCAAAAGGGCTAGTAAGAAAATCATCGTCTGCAGCATCTACCACCTTATCAACAACTTCAAGAATATTGGAATTAGCTGCTGAAGGCACTGAACATAGATGTTGGAAATACTCTAACAATGTGGGTCATGCTAGAATGCTCCTGAATTAGACTACCAACATTATCACGAAGTCCTTGAATTTTATTTACTGTAGTAAAAGCATGAAAAAATCGGGTGCTTGTATCCCCTTCAGTCAACTAGAACTGCTTGGCTATTTGTTTCCAGTAGGACTCTTCTTGCTCTAGGAGAGTGGCATGAGATTGCTTTGAAACTAAATACTCCGCAACAGACTCTTCATCGGTCTGGTTTTGCAACCCCTTTATTCTCTCCTCACAATGAGCAATCTGATCACGGAGCTAACGATAGAAACCCTAACCCAAGAAGACAAAAATTTAGAACATTAGAACACTCCTACAGCTTAGTCATTAGATTGTCAGACCAATGCCCAGCCCAATGCTTACGCACCGCCTCATAAAAGCATGGTTCTTTGAGACAAACATTCGCAAATTCAAACTGCCTTTGCTTCCTCATATTGAACCCAACACCCAGATTAAGCAAGATAGGCACATGATCCAAGACCGATGAAACAAAGGAAGTGAGCTTGTAATTCGAGAACCTGAGTAACCAGGTTCTACATGCAAAAGCCCTATCCAGCTTTTCCTAAACCCAGTTTAAGGACCCTCTACTTCTTTTCCAAGTAAACCTGGCTAACTTAAGCTCTAACTCATGCAATTCACGATCTGAAATAGCATCCCTGAAAACATAAATCAACCATTTAGGATCGCCAAATCTACCTCACTTATCATCGCTGCTCAGGAGATCGTCAAAATCCCCAAAAATGCACAAAGGTAAGCCTAACTGCACAGCTAAACTACTAAGTAAAGCCCATGACTCCTCCCTTCGATACGTCTCTAGAAATCTGTAGAAACAAGTTAGCTGCCATTCTTCATGATTCTGCTCCTTCACAACTAGATCAACATGGTTATTAGAAAAGCCAACCACATTGCAACTCACAGAATTCTTCCAAAAGACCCCTAAACCACCACACCTACCAACCCTATCCACGGCAAACTTACCAACAAAACCAAAATTAACTCTCAGCTCTTCAACCTTATTCCCAGAATTCTTTTTGTTTTTGCTTTGGACGTCTCCTTAATTTTTTTTTCTTTTGATAATTGAAGTTAATCAGAAAGAAAACAAATTAGTTGAAATTGAATTGGTAGAAACGACATGCAATTCACAAACTCCTTTTCTTTAAGAAACAAATAATTAGTAACAAAGATGAAAGAAACAATTTTAAGAAGAAGAACAAAAAGAAAATAATTTTGAAGAAGAAGAGAAACAAAAAACAAATAGAGAAGAACAAATACAAAGAAAACGATTAAAACAAGAAGAATAAGAAGAACACAAAGAATAAGATAAATAAAGAATACGTACTTGATTTTAAAGTCTAAGCTCTTATACTAAATGATATGAATGTGGATAACTCATCTCAAACCCGTATGCAATGTTATTCTCTTTGCCCATGAAACGTTAAAGAATCAAGTAAAATACTTTAATTTTTAATTAGACATTTAGAAAACTTGTTTCTAGCAACTTAAGTTATAAAGAATTAAATAATGTTTAATATCCAAACCTAGAAAGAACTAGTCAATTTTAAGTTTAGAATTAAATAAGTTTACAAAACTATTTAAGCCTTCACTCAAATAACCTGACCAAATTCTTTTAAGAACCAAATAAAAGAATTCTCATAGGAAGTTAGAATTCTATTAATCAAAATTTGGCGCCAAAGTACATGGTTTGTTGGCCTATTTATAGGCATTCAATGCTTACTAACTAGGATTAAAAGATGCAAATCCTATTCTAAAAATAAAAAACAAACTAAATAGAAAAGATGTCATATGCCTATTTGGCGAAGCATGCACCCAAAATGTCTAAATATTAACTAATATTACAATTCAAGAAACAAAAAAAATCCTATTCTAAAGAGGAAGTAGAATTTGGCCAAGTAAGGAAGGGAAAGAATATTTTTTTGGATCTTGAATATATTGGAAGATATTTTACTTGACTTTTCGACCTCTTTTACCATATGTGTTGCCTTTCTTTTATGTCTCCTTTAAAATATTATTCTTCCACCCAAAGATATTTTGAATATTCCTAGAAACTTCTTGAAATATTCTAGAACCTTCCAAAATATTTTTAGTGCAATTTTTTTTCATTGTAGAGTTGGACTCGTAGAGTTCATTTTGAGCATCTACACAAGAAATAAAAGTTCAGAAATGATCATTTTCCCTTATGAAGAAGATTATCCAAATAAGGTAAGTCCAAATAAAACAAATCCAAATGTGGTGGCTCCAACTAAAGTAGCTTTAAATGTGGCAACTCCAAATAATGCAAGTCCAAATAAGGTAAGTTCAAATATGACAACTTCAAACAAGATAAGTCTAAATAAGATAAGTTCAAATAAAACATCTTCAAATAAGACAGGTTTTAAAGCTTTTATAATGTCTCTCTCCCTTTAAAGGAGATCTCCTTGATAGCTTCATTCACTCTTTATAGCTTTAAGCTTGTCCTAATTTGATTCATATCACACTCTTCCTACCTTTGGGCTAATTGCTTTCCATTCAATGGCATTGACCATTGATCATCCATCCATAAATTATTTGATGTCACGTCATCACTTATAATACGATAAAAATATAAAATATAATGAAGACCATAATTTATATTTGAATTTCAAAATTAAAAGTAATGTTATGAAATGAAATAGTAATTTTTATTTGTATATTTATTTATTTAAATCAATAATTATAAAATAATGGTGTTATTGATAATAATGATATATGATAATGATAATTAAATAGTGATAATGATGATTATTCAAAGTGGTTCAAGGTGATGGTAGTGATAGCAATGGTAGTAGTCAAGAACGGTGCCCTTGATTGAAGTGGTGATAGCGAAGATAGTAGGAGTGAGAATAATGATAGTAATAAAAGTAAAAATAAATAATGTACTCATGATTATATATGTTTTTATATATAATGAATATTGCATGAACTAAAATAAATTAATTACTTTATGTAATTAATATTATATTATAACAAATAACTCATTATATTCCTATCTTATTTTATTTTTTATTTGGTCATTAGTTTATGAATGAAATATTTGGTCATACTTAAAAATGAAAAATAAAATTTAATTCTTAAGATAGATGTTTTGGTACATTTTAACAGATAATAAAATAAAATTTAGATATTAATAAAATTTTTATGATTAGCTCTATAGATAATAATCTTATATTTTATGAATAAATACATCAATTTAGGCAATAAAATTTCAAAAGTAGTAAAGTATCCTAATCTTTTTGAAATTTTATTTTTAAAATTTTGAAATAAATTAAAGATATCATATATAAAAATATAATAGAAATTCTATTTTTATTTTATTTATTAATGTTTCAAATATGCTCTATAATAGTTATGGAATTGCCTATGATCAAAACTCACTTATTGATTTGAATTATTAAAATATTTAAAATTTATTTAAAATCAAAAATATTTTTTATTTTAAAAATTATAATTATGAGTAATTTAATCTAAAATTTAAAAAATAATTTGAATTCCTTTTTTTATATTTTGATTGAAGATTTTATTCGATCGGCTAGCAATTCGAATGATCCAATCGAAATCTATACGGAAAAAAATATAAATAGAAATCAATCCAACTTGGTCTAGTCATAGAAACTTTGAAATTTGGAAGATTTGAATTCACCAATTTTGTCCTTAATTGAAATAGAAAAGTCCAAAATTATTGGTATCAATTAAAACCCTACAAACTGGAAACTTCTCATTTTATTTGGCTGTTTGTTGTTTTCTCTTTCTTCTCTTAGTTGTTCTTCACGTCTTCTTGTAAGTTAGCATTACTTTTTTTTTTTTCTATTTTCTTTTTCTCATTAATCTTAATTAAGTAGATTTATTTATTGATGTTTATTGATAATCTTATAAAATGTAATTTATTTGTTATAAATTTTTTACTATATTTAATAATTAAGGTTATTTCATACTATAGTACTTAACCTTTCTTTATTTATATTCCTTTTCTTGTCTTCTC
>CATIWR010422107.1:0-24307 GCA_949677035.1 Omphalea diandra | reverse complement strand
ATCTATAACAATTTAAATATATAAAAAATATTTTTTATAAATATATATATATATATATATATATATATATATATATATATATATATATATATCTCTCTCTCTCTCTCTCTCTCTCTCTCTCTCTCTAATTGATGATCTCTTTAAAGATTTGAAGATATGAGTGCAAAATTTATATTTTTAGACATGTAGTTGATGTTGTAAATTAAATTGAGTGTAAACTATTTTTAGAAATATAGTTGATGTTGTAAATTTATATTTTTATTTCCACATCCATTACAATCCATTTGTTCTAGCTTTTCTTTGCTTTACCTTTGAGGCATCTTCTTTAGTATCCTTTTAAATTGATTTGTTATAAGATCCACATCCTCAGCATCCATTTCTTTATCCTTATAGCCTAAAGCTTTGGAGGTTGCTTTAAGTGCAATCTTGATTTTCTTTTGGTTGATTCCTTTAATAGAGATGGAGCTTCTCTATTTTGATTCATCTCATAATCAATGAGATTTCCTTGGGTCTCATTAAGTGACATGGTCTTTAGATTCTTAGAATCCTTGAGGGAAGTGATCTTGCCAAGCCATTTTTTAGGTAAACACCTTAGAACTTTTTTCACAAGTTCTTCATTGGTGAATGTCTTTTGAAAAACCTTCATTTCTCTAACTATTTCACTGAAATGGCATACATTTTTAATATCTTTTCATTTGGCTTCATCAAAATGATCTCATAGTGGAAAGTGAGGGTCTTTATTTTATTTTCCTTCACTTGATTTATAGCCTCATGTATAATTTCTAAGGCCTCCCAAATTTCTTTTACTATTGTCTTTGTGCTCACTTTGTGATATTCACTTCTACTTAAGGCATAAAAGATCATATGAAAGGCCTTGTCATTATTTGTAACTTATTTCTTCTTTTTTTAAGACATTTCATTAATGTATTTCTCTATTGAATTCCATCACCAAGTATCTTAGTGAAAATAAATGGACCTTTATCTATAATTCTCCAAAGTTTAATGAATTCTAACCTTCGGATGTAGTATGTACTATTCTTCCAAAATTGATAGTTCTATTAAAGAAGGAAGGTCTCACCATTGATTCCCTTCTATTCTGTGCTCGTTTTGGACCACCATTTGAGTATACTTCTCCTACACTTAAGGTTAAAAAGGAGGCCAAGCTCTAATACCAATTATTATACTTGGTGAGGAAGGCAACCCAAAAGGGAATGGGATGAATTAGGTTACAAATAAAAATTGTAAGATGATGAGGAGAAAGAAAATCAAAGATATAGATTTATAGTGGTCAGTAAAGGGCCTATGTCCACTATTTAAGCACTCACTTAGGCCTTTTACTTTTCTTTTGCAAACTAAGGAAGAATATTTACAATTCTTTCTTTTGATTAAGGTATAAGAGAGACATTCCACCATTGGTGTTTTTCACGGCATAATACCAACCTTTAATCGCTTAGTAAATGAGAGATCCTAAACAAGTGACTAAGCATCTAGATAGGCATCAAATACAATTAGTGCATAAAAAAAACCTACTCTCACTAACTTGAAGTTAGTTACAAACTCATAATGCTTTCTCTACTCCAAAATACAAAAAGCAATGCAAAAAATGTTTGCATGATAAAAGGTTAAGCTCTTTAAGATGTTCTTTTACTTATTTTCTAATTTTCAAATAATGATCGTTTTATATGAAAACCCTAAAAATTAGCCAATAAAGATAAATAGAGCAGTATGGTGGCTTTTAGGCAAACTAGCCATTATAATGCCTACTGAATCTTTTCCACGGTCATTGAATTCCCAATGTTTGTTTCTAATGCCTCATTAAAATGCCAATTAAAATCATCAAACCTGCTTCATTGAACTTTTCTCACAACTATTGATTTTCATCCATGATCATTGGCATATCCATCCCATATCGTTAACTTACACATATTAGTTAAGGTGCTTTTTGATGGATTTTTTTTTTTTGCTTATTGAATTTCTTCAATGCTTATTGAATACTTTTAATGCCCATCGTTATCTTCTCCATGGTCATGTGAGTGTCCTTTATTTATGACAAAAAAATGAGTAAGATTTCACCCACACTTATTGTTTAACTTTAATGCTCATTGGTTTTTCCTCACGATTATTGGAGCTTTGGATTTTCTCTTCTCATTTCTACCTTGCACCAAATGCCTTTAGCATGGTTAAGTCCTACCACCTTGAGATGCTTTTTCCTCTAATTTTAAAATCATATTAAAGGCTAAACAAATGTACTCGTGCATAGGTAAGCATTCTTGAAGCATTCTTCCCTTATGTCTTTAAGATGTCTTCCATAGCATTGTCTTTGAGGTATGCCTTTATCTTCTTATTTTAGGAATTAACACTTTAACAAAAGCTATAAGCATAAACACTTAATCATAATGTTAGATTGTCTTGGTTTTGAGATTGTTCAAAATAACTAGACAAAGGATTAACCTTGGGGTTAATAGTCTCCCCCAACAAAAAGTGGTAAACCAAATTAGGATATGTTGTCCAAAGAACCCTATATGGGGAGGTGAATAAGGTTGTGACAATTATTTGCAGAATAATTGCTAAGAAGAAAATCTTTATCATAGAAAGAAGAGATATAAGCAACTTATAAAGGTTCAGCCATAACCCAAGGTTACATCCTCTTCTCTAGTATTCAACTAAAGAGGTTCATTAAATAAGTAGCCTTTGAGTGCTACTCAAACCTTGACATAAGTGAATTTATAGGTAATACTTAAACCGATTTAAGATAGTTTTAAGACACTAATTAAAGCATATTCCAAAATAGATTTATAACACTATCTTATGCCTTTTATGAGATTATAAAATAATTCAGGCTATCCAAACTCAATAATGATCCATACACAAGTATTATAAGTATTATACAAGAAAGATTACCCACTCAATCACTAAAGCTTTTCTTTTTACAAGAAAAATCAACATAAGTAGGTTCTAAGCTTGAGATTTGTCTTTATAGAGCAATAAGATTTGAGTATTTGAAGTAGCTTCGAGTAGCTTCTTCTTTACTTTTGAAAGTAACTATTTTTAGTTCTAGGAATGTGCTTAAAGAAGGTTTTAGCGATAGTTTAAAACTGATATCTTCCTTATTAAAGATTCTTGAGATTTGTCATAACTTACACTTTCTAAGGTTGTAGACTCTGTAATTAGAAATGAACAAAGTGAAAAATCAAAAAAAGGAGATGGGAGTGAGAGTACTTTAAATGTAAATTAGAAAGGCAAAAGATAAATAAGAGGAGGAGTAAATAATCAAAATGGAAATAAAATGGCAAAAGAGAAATAGAGAGGTCTTATAATAAAGTAGGAAGGAGAGGAAAATTTTCATCATGCTTTCTTTACAAAAGTCTAATAATCTTTAAATAAGTTATTAGTCAGGCCTAATATAAGGTATAAGTGTAAATGCCTTAATTATTTTATGATTGCTTTTGAATGTGTGGAATTTTACTTGTGACTCCTAACCTTTTATTGACCATTAGGGAATGAAGAGGATGTGGGATCATACATTAATGGCACGTAAGAGGATTAATAGAAAATCTAAGGGTAGGCTTAATGATAGGTAAAAATTTGTGTGAAGAATCAAGTGGTCAACAGTGGACTTGAAAGGGTAAACTTTGGTAATTCTTCAGAGACTTGACTAAAATTGCCACCTAACTTTGATTTGGACAAAATTTTGGATAAGGATGGGTTTTGGTCAAAATATGTCAACTAGAAGGCCTAACCATCTTCAGCCCATTAAAGATCATGTTTAAGAATTGGGTGACTTAGGGAAGATATTAGGCATCCTTAAATCACTTGGACTTTGGGATTCAGCCTTCAGGATCTATGGTTCACATTTATAAGTTTTATTCTCATAAATTACTTAGTACATAATTTGAGTAATCGTTCACCATAGGGATGCACGATACATGACTAAATGGGAGGGGGGGGGTTCATGTAATTAAATAATTAAGGACATAATATGCAGGTATTAACCCTCATAACCTGCAAAAGAAGGTACAAGTTAGTAAGTAGGAATTATGACAATCCTATATCTAATCATGATAACTTAGCATGCAAGGATGATACCATCTTTTCCTTATTTAGGGAACACAACAAATGCTTATCATAATATACCCATCATGTAAGTAAGATTCATATATGATATTTTTATCTAAGCATATTACCTTTACATCAAAATACATGATGTCAAGTTAGTGCTATATAAATAACCATTTGAGCTATAAGTGCATAGGTTGTTAAGTAATAAAGTGTACAAAAGTACGAATATTGTTCCTACGAGAATCACATAATAAGTACTAAGTGTCTTATTCTTATATATAGAAATCTTAAATAAAATAATGATTACACTAAGGGTTAAAACTAAATAAAATATAAATAAAGTAATGGCAAAGAAAATAATCAATATAAGAAGTTAGATAAGGATTCAACTTCATTTATTAAGTACTTATGGCTTCTAATCTTCCATTCAATTTATTTATTCATTTAGCATTACTATCAGATCACTTAAATGATTAATTAATCTCTGTCGAGCATCAATTAACATACATGAACATGTTAAGCTAAAGGTCCCTTAACACACTAGTTAAACATCATGTTATTGTCAAATAATTCAAGATCCTAATAATACCAAAAAACTATTAAGGTTTCTCAACACATAATTAATTAAGAGAATCATTAAAGATTCATTTCATGAAAAACATCTCTCAATAGTCGATTCACAAAACTTAATATGATTGAGGGTCCTTTAATCAATAAACATGAATGTTCACAATGATTGTTAACATAATGATGAATAAAAATAAAATAACATAGATTAGAAAACCATAGAAGTTATACAAGATCCATATACTTCCCTAGAATAAAGAAAATTAGCTCATAATGGAAGAAAAAGAAGAAGAAATAATCAAACTAATGATATTTGAAGCCATAGACTTTAATCATTGAAGCTATTAAATGATTGCCTTCTTCCTCTTTTTTCTCCTAAGCCTTTGCTTGATAATTTTCTTAGCTTTTTAGATGGTTATTTAATGGCCAATATGCTCTAAATTTATAGGCTTTTGCCTCCTTAAATACTGCTTTTGAGGTGTTTACTAAGTAGGATGCTTAGGTGATTAGAAAAGGAAAAGATTAGAAGGCACTGAAAATTACATTTTTTTTTGGCTTTTTAGGGGTGCAGGACCATGTTTCTTGGATGCCGAACCATGTATTTTGTGATTCCATGTATTGTAGATGGTTAATGGTCATGTCTTAAAGTTGTGTGTTCTAGAGAAATTCTGCCTAACTTGATTCTTGGGTGCATAGCTATGCAACACGACTATGCTTAATTATGGCCTATTTTGGCCCTAAATATGGTTAAATTAGCTCTAGCATAAAACATGAAAGTTGTAGCCCTATATGCTAGCTATCTAATTCCTTTTGAGTAATCTCATTTGGAGTTTTAGAGTGGGAAATATTCCAAAAAAATTGAATGGTGCTGAAAATTGAAACTTGGGTTACCTTTTCTTACGTTTTGACCACTTTTCCTTTTTATCCGTATAAAAAACAAATTTACTTCATTTAATCTTTTGCATATGAAAAATTAACATAAAATCATCCATATTTATAAGGAATTAGTTATTAAATATATGTACATTATGCACCAAACAAATTTCCCCAAACTTAACCTCTTACTTGTCCTTAAGCAAGAACTAATGCTAAATAAAATTCGATATTTCAAATGATCATGATCAAGTTCCAAGGTCTTTAGGAGAGGTTTATCTAAGCGATAACTAAGATTTCATTAGTTAAGCAAATACACTTACAATAATATCAAGTTCCTAACTAACATGCTTTATTTATAATCAACTAACATAATAAAGTTTATGTGTCTTGGCAACATATTTCATTCAAAATTGTAACATCTAATCATACATAATTTAAATAAGGTTCTATTTCAACCTTTTAGAAGTCACACATGACCATAGGCAAGACTACCCCACCTTTCTTTGCTAATGTAAATCTTAGTAACCTAAGGATTAGGCCTTTTAGGCTTGTAATATGAGGCTAAGGGCAAGGCTATTAAGAAGTGGTCAAGTCCAAAGGCAAGAGAATATTTGCTAAGATATTAGTTACACTAATGATGTAAAGTATGGTGAATTACTTTATTATTCATTGCTCATAATCATTCTTTACAAAACATTCATGCTACCCTTTTTGTTTTTCCCTTTGGTGGCTCGATCTTTCCTTTCTTTCATTTTCTTTTAGTTTGCTCTTTCTTTTTCTTCTCTTTTCAGCATCACCCTTTTCATTCATAATTATTTCTTCTTATTCTTTTTCTCATAATTTTTTTCTCTTTTTTTGAAATACAAGAATGAATGATATACATGTGAGAAAAATATCAAAATATCAATTTATCACCCCTAAACTTGAATTAATCCTCATGTTGTAAAATATAACAATAAATAAGCCCTTTTTGCAAATTCTTCAAATATGCACATAAATGACATAACATACAACACATCATTATACAACTATATCCTAGCTTGATGTAAAAGATCATTTAGGCTATATGGTTATAATGAGGGTTATGGGTTAAAGAAAGAAAGGCTACTAATACTCTCAAAGGAGTATTTTAATAAGACTTAAAATGGGTGATAAGGGTGAATGTAAATCATGGTATGAATAGGGATTAATATGGCAACCAAAAAATTCCTAATCATTCCCTTAAAGTTGCTAAGTCTAGGATTTTGCCTCAAAAAGATTGTTTTACAAGTTCTAGCATCCATAGAAGTGTCCACTCACCTAAGTTATGCATAATTATCAATCTTAATTTCAAAAATCCTTATTTCACCAAGTTCTGCTCAAATTGTTCTATTATGATAATTAACTATAAATCAAACCTATTTACTAAGATGATTTACTATCATAATCAAATTTAACTCAATTGATTCAAATAAGTGGTTATCAAATCCTTTATTGTTTTTTCACCTTAGACCTCAAGACTATCCCTTAATGATATAAATTAACAAATTTTAACATTCGAAGTACAAATTTAGCATATAAAATCCCCTAATTACCCTAAAATTAAATTCATCATTGTCCCTAATGATGCAATGAATACAAAAGAGAGAAAATGGATAAAGAAGGATTATCTTAATAAAGGCAAGAAGAAACAAATATGTGATCAAGAAAAGCATACAAACAAAAGCTAGGAACAAAAAACATAAAGCAAAAAGACATATAATAAAAAAGAAAAGAAACATGCTAATTTAAGGTCCTAAGCTTGACTATTAAAAGCTTGGCATTACTTAAGCTTTATCTTAGGTTTGTCATTGTCCTTCATTGATATTGGATACATGTAATTCATTAGACTAAAATCCCTTAAATACCTCTATCTTTTTTCTCAATCTCTTTTCTTATTCTTAGGATATGTCATTAAAGATTAGAACATATAAGATATCTTATTCTCCAAATATGCATGGCCATAAAGATAAGGTAATGGGTCTAGCTAAAATTGATAAGAATGCAAACGATAAAAAGGTGTCTTTATCAGCTCCTCGTTGTTCAATCCATCAACAAGAAAGAATAAAGATGGGTTAGTATCATGCATTTTAAAAGGAAAAGAATTACTTTACCTTGCATTCTTTGATAATAAAGCCCTTTTCAACTCTTACCAGTTTAGATTTTTCAAACTCAAAGCTCCTTTCTTTTTTGTGATAAACTTCATATTCATGTTTTTTTTTTCCTTTTTCATCAATGCTCAAACATCTCTCCTTCTCCATGAGTGGCTTTCCTTATAGTTTTACCTTTTCCTGTTTCACTCTTGAATGGATCTCTTTGCCACTCCTAAATGTAATTACTTTTACTTGGTCCCTAGGATTAGGGCCAGAGGCACTAGGTAGGATATCATAAGATCTAAAGTAAAAGGCATTGGCGATTTGTCCCACTTGGATTTCAAGATAGTAGATGGCAGAGGAATGGTCCATCTAGTTTCCTTATCATCTCATCTTGTTGATCTAGCCTAGCATCAGTTTTGATGATGAATTCTTTCTATATGTTTTCTAGATTAGACTCTTCCTTTAAGGGTTGGTAGATTGGTGGTTGATGAAAAATTAAGGGAGCTTAAAGATTACGATTCAAGTAATTATTATCAGGATAAGAAAAGTTAAGGGGATTTTGCCAACAAAAGTTATAGGTAATATAGTAAGGATTGTTAGGTTGGTGATTGAAGTTTCCTATAAAACTTACTTGTCCTTATGCGAAAGGATACCCCTTATTGACCTAAGTTAGGTGTCTAACTTAGCCACTCTCTATTTTGATCTTGACAATCAAATTAAATAGTACTAATATTTTCAATTAAGTATATTTTTGCAAGTTAGAAAGTGTTTAGACTAAAAACTTAAAAAATCTTTTAAGCCATGAGTAGACTTGAAAAGCTAACCCTAAGAAAAGAAAGTCACGATTAAGACAAATTTGAACAAAAATGGACAAACTAAATCACTACCAAGATCGCGACCATGATTTTGACTATGAAAGGCAAATGGCGACCACTATCATAAAATCGAGACCATGATATTTCTATTAGTTGGAAGCAACTCTAATGACTAGTTGAATAATGTATGAGAAAGTGCCATGTGGCACTAGCTGATAGACACAACCCAAAATAACGATCACAAATTTTTTATCCTAATTGTGAAATGGATTTCTCAATTGTAATTCATATGTCTTGACTGCGATTTGAGTCTAACAGTCCATTAAATGTAGATTTTCTAAGTATTGATGGAAGATATGGCCACAAAATCTTTATAACAGTCATTTGGAGGGTGAAGGCTATAAATACCCACTCTGAAGGTCCTTAATGCATGGAAAACTAATTTCATTTATGGCCAAACCCTTGCACTTCATTTAAACATTATTTATTATTATGTTAAGATAATTATAAAGCCTTAAATGCTATTGTAAGGTTTAGTGTGAGCCTTAAATGCTTAGGAATTAGGTTTGAGAGTGAGCCATAGAAAACTCTTATATAGGTTTAAGTGTGAGCCTTGGGAAAACACTTATGAAAGGTTTAAGTATGAGCCTTAAGAAAACACTTGTAAGGTTGGGTGTGAGCCAAAACATTAAGTTGTGAGCGAGTTTGGAAAACTCCATTGTATAAAGATAGCTATAATGAAAATCCCAATTGAGGTTGGGAATGTATGTATGGTTTGTTATACTTAAACCACTATAAAAATCTTATGTCTACTCTTTTTTTACTCTTTCTTTTAACTTTGTCTTTATTTGTTTACCCACTAAAATTTCAATTTGCTACCAATTTAATACCTCTCCTTGATGCACAAGGGCCAACATCCTTTTTGGCAAGCTATGCTTATATGGCCAATCTCCCTATATGATTTGAAAACCATTTGCGAGAAAGAAGATGAAACCACATTATAAGTCATTGAATTTATTTTCTTAATGAGGCTTGTAATTCCTTGAGTGGATCTATGTCATGAAGTTCTATTTATGTACATGAAAAAAAATGCAAAATATACAAAAAATATGAAGAAATTTCTAAATTAATATAGAAATAATTACTTAGTATTAATGTCATTGATCTTTAATAATGGTGCCAACAACTTGATGGCTGGTTAGTGTTATATAAATAACCCTTTAAGATGTAAGTGCATAGGTTGTCAAGTAATAAAGTGTACAATAATACATATATTTTTCCCACGAGGATCTCATAATAATAAAAAAAATGCTATTAAAACTAAACAAACTATAAATAAAGTAATTGCAAAGAAAACAATCAATAGAAGAAGTTATATAGGGATTCAACTTCACTTGTTAACTACTTATGTCTTCTAATCCTTCATTTGATTGATTTATTAATCAAGTGTTACTATTAGATCACTTAAGTATTAATTAATGTCTCTTTAGCATGAATTAAGATACATGAACATGTTAAACTAAAGGTCTCTTAACACAATAGTTAAACATCATGTTATTATCAAACAATGCAAGATCCTAACGATAGTAATAAACGATTAAGATCTCCTAATACATAATAGATTTAGAGAACCATTAAGGGTCTATTTCATGAAAAGTGTCTCTCGATAGTTAGTTCACAAAATTCAATATGATTAAAGGCCATTTAATCAATAAACGTGCATGTTCATAATGATTGCCAACCTACTGATGAATAAAAACAAAAGACCTTTGATTAGAAACCCTGAAATTTATAGAAGAACCATCTACATCCCTAGCATAAAGAAAATTAGCTCATAATGGAAGAAAGAGAAGAAGAAACAATCAAACTAATGATATTTGAAGCCATAAAATTCAATCCTTAATGCTCTTAAATGATTGCCTTCTTCATCCTCATTACTTGTTAGACTTTGCTTGATAATTTTCTTAGCTTTTTAGATGGTTATTTAATGCCCTAGATGCTCTAAATTCATAGGGTTTTGCCTTCTTAAATTGTGCTTTTGAGGTGTTTGCTATGTAAGAAGCTTTTGGAATTGGAAAAGGAAGAGTTTAAAAGGCATTAAAATTTGCATTCTTTTTTGCTTTCTAAGAGGTGTAAAACCATGTATTTTTATGCTTCCATTATTCCAAATGGTGCATGGTTGTGTCTTGAAGCCATATGTTTTGGAGAAATTCTACCTAACTTAATTCTTAGGCACATTATCTTGCAGCATGGCTATCTTAATTGCAACTTATTTTTTTTGTCCTAAAGATTGTTGAATTAATTCAAGCACAAAACACAAAATAACCCTCCTATATGTTAGCTTTCCAATTCCATTTGTATCACCTAATTTGGAGTTTTGGAGACAAAGTTATGCCCAAAATACTGAGTAGTGCTCAAAATTGAAACTTAAGTTACCTTTTCTTACTCTTTAGCCATTTTTCTCCTTTTCAACCCTACGAAACATAAATTTACTTCCTTTAATCACTTTCATATGAAAAAATTAGTATATGATCATTACTATTTAGAAGGAATTTGTTATGAATATGTGTAAATTATGCACCAAAAAATATGCTTAAATGCTTAATAAAAGGGTATGCAGTGCATTTATGGTATGTATAATATCATAAAGTGTTAGTGTAATATCATCAACCTAAATCATATGCGTTTCAATTATGTTATATTTGAATATATGCATTAAATGACATAAGCATGGCAATAACACTTACATTATTGCATTTGAATAAGAACATGATGTTTGCATAGTGGCATGTCAAATTGTCATATGTTCTGTGTGTGTGTTATAGTAGTTTAAATAATGGTATTTTGGAACTTATTAAAAGTATAAGGAGCATATGTGGTTTAGGAGATGGATAGAGGTGATGAAGGAGCGGAGAAGAGGGATTAAAAGAGGAAAATTGAGCTTCCAACCAATAAGAACAAATCACTATGATTTTATATTATTAAGATAGGTACATAAATGGAATTTTTATTCCTTCAGGGGAGGATTAGAGGCAAAATTTGAAGGCAGTAGAAGAAAGAGAGAACTAAGGAAGAAAAAAAGAAAGAAAGGAAGAAGAAGAAGAAGAAGAAGAAGAAAAAGAAGAATAAAAAGAAGGAGAGGGAGAAGAGTGAGCTACCTAAGAAGAAACTTTAAACTTTTCTAGTTTTGAGAAAAGAGGTAAGTGATTTTATCTTCTTCCTACATGAAATTCCTCCATTATGGCATGTTAATCATGCATGGTTAGTAAGAATTAATAAGTATTTGAGGTAGAACTCATGTGTAGAATTTAAAATTCAAGAGAAACAGATCTGATTGTGTTAGTTTTGTTGTTAGAGTATATTTTTGTACCCATGATTTCATAACCCTAGAAGAGGAATTAAGGAAAGTGTAAACCATGAAATTTTTATCTACATGCTCCATCTAAATTGATGTAAAATAGTTTTTCTTAATCTGGTGTGTGTGAAGAACTATGCATCCTTCATTATGGTTGGTTCACAACCTATTGAAATCTCCTTAGTCTGACTGTTTTCATATATTTTGATGACTTTATGTGCTTGTTTAGACAAAATAAAAAATATGAAATTTGTACAGTTATATCACCTCTAAATACTTGTAAAGCAGTTTTGCTAAATGTTTTGTGTGGAAAGAGATAGACCACTTTAATTATGACTGATCTTGAACCCAAAAACCTATTTCATCTCTTAGTTCTATTTTTCAAGAATTTGATAACCGTAGAATGGAAATTTGTGATGTGACAAATTTGAAATTTATATATTTATGTCCATTCTACATGCTTGTAAAATTTTTTGGCCAAACATGTCATGGTTGATGAGATATTTTTCCTTTATTTTGACTGATTCTTAATGTGTTGAAACCTGTTCAGCCTGAGATTAGTGACTTCATAGACTAAACTAGACAATGTGTAAAACATGAAAAATGTTTCTTTATGTGTTTTTTAACCTCTGGCAAATCATTTTTGCAATTGAATTTGTACAATTTGAGGTATACGTAAGATTCTAAGACTTACTCAAACTGAGATGACATTGAAATAGGAAGATGTATACAATTTGCCATAAATTATGTAGTATATGTTTTGGACTCAATTTTTGATATGTTGTACCCATATATGTCTAGTTTAATTTAACAAAGAATCAGTTCATTTGGATTTTGAAGTCAAAAGTAATTATTGAATCAACCTTTCAAGTTCATGATATTTTACTAGAGCATATTTGCATAACAAGATAAAAATCTTACTTTATCATCATGAATTGATTTGGTGCATTAAAATAGGTCCTCGAAGCATTAAAGATAATATTGGAAATAAGTTGGGACCATCCATATCTTAATAGCTTAAAGGAGGAGTTAGGTAAATAGCTAATAGTACTAAACATGTGATTGGTTAAATTCCATGAAAATTTACTCAATGGAATGAGATGTTGTTTAATGAGATGATATTGATGAATACATTGATGAAAGGATTGCTATACTTTTGAATTATTTATTTTCATGAGACGTTGATTAATTATGACTTTGGAATGGAAGTATGTTGCGATATGATTTTCCAAAGTTTATGAGCGTTGTTTTTAGTCGTTATATTATTGGAATTTTGTTGGATTTATAGTTCATTTGTTGCAAGACTGATACTTGATGTTGTTGAGCAAGCAGCAAAATCTTATAACCTATGTGGCAATAATATATGATAGCCTGTGTGACAACCAAATGTGATAGCCTGTGTGGAAATAAGATTTGATAGCCTATGTGGCAACCAAATATGATAGCTTGTGTGAAAATAACATTTGATAGTCTGTGTGGCAATAATATCTATAGCTTGTGTCGCAACAATATATGATAGCCTATGTGGCCACCAAATATGATAGCTTGTATGGCAACAACATTTGATAGCCTTGTGGTAATGATATATCTATAGCCTATGCGACAATAATATATAATAGCTTATATGACAATAATATTTGATAGCTTGTGGCAATGATATTTATAACATATATGACAACAATATATAGTAGCCAGTGTGACATTAAAAAGCAAAAAATCTTTATTTCTTGCATGGATCTTATGATGAGTTATTTATATTTAAATGTTTATTATATTATTTGAGATTGAAGTATCATTATGTGTTTACCTACTCAGTATGCAAGCTCACTCCTTTGCATTAAATTTTCTTTTAGGAAGAGTAGACTAAAGATTGCATCCAATTTGCATGTTGAAGTTGTTATCTAGCAGTCTAATAAAGGTTGGGCCAGTATACAATCTATTAGTATTTTAGTTTATTTAGCCATGTTTACTTTATTGTAAATAGTTACCATGTTGTGAAATAAGATACATAATATGAAAAATAATTAAAGAAAGGTCTTGTAATGATAATGGATGGCATGAGAGAATTTTAGTGATGTTGTGTCATTTTAGTATTCTATATCTTATGAATGAGTTAATGCACCTACTTTAGGAATGATAAGTAAATGGGATGTCATAGTAAGTGTATTAGAAAAAGTAAATAAAGGCATACATCAATCTTTGGTAAAATATGAGAAGGAGTTAGGGGACCTTAATGTTTACAATCTAACCTAAGTAGCTCTTATATACATCAAGAATGGAGGAGGCATGCATTCTTAGCCATAGAGAGGGCTAAGATGCATCCATTTACCAATGTGTGTGTGTGTATGATGACAAAACAACTCAAATAAGTTAGATGAGTAGAATCTGGAATGGTCTAATAGGGGTCATAAGTGTCCATAACCGACTAAAATGATATCTCTTTATAACACACTCCATAAGGATAGAGAAAAAGAGCTAATTTGGCCATGAGAAATACTATTCAACTCCTTTTAAGGATTGTATTCAAAGACATAATGAAAATAACAAAATAAAATATATCACATAAGTAAAAGATTAAAAAGGAATCGAAGGCTCATTGGCCTTTTAGCTTCTCCCTATCACTTTTCATTCAACCACATGCATAAAGGAGACAAAGAGGGTGATAATCTAGCCATAATCAAGAATAAAAATCCCTTAAAACTATGTTTGAACATAAAATATGGTGAATAATATGGAGTAAAGGTCATTGGTTATTATAATCTACCTCATTTCATCCATTTTTAAGCTTAGGATACTAATGAAAAGATTAAAAAAACAGAAAAAAAAGAATGACACTATTGTAAATAGTACTAGTGGTCTATATAGATCAACTAGTGGTTTGTACAAACCATAAAGATATCTTTACAAATAATTAGATTCTTATATGGACCTCTAGATCTACTATTAGCAAAAAATTATAAAACAAAAAAAAAAAAAGAGAAGAAAAAGGGGGAAAAAGGGGGGAAAGATAGTCTGGAATAGTATAGAGGTGAGCTTATAGCCTTCAAAGGCACCTTAAGTGATGTGATTTTTCTCTAAAATGCAAATATTTCAATGCTAAAGAAGGATGCATTTAGACTTTTACATTGAACCTTATGTGTAGATAAATAACAAAAGGGTTTTTATGAATGGGTTTGTGTCTATGGCTTTGAGTATTCACATTGGCAACAATTCCTTAGTAAAAATTAGCCTCCTCTCACCTCTCAAGCAGTGGGGTATTTATAAAGAAAAAAGGGGTGCACCTATGCTACTAGCATATGTTCTCCTTTACCTCTCTTTATCTATAGATAAGATCGTTGAATATTTTGGAACTTAAGGTTTTTACAGTTTATATATATGGGCAAAGCCTTCTAGACCTCTTAATAGGCATTGCCTTTTTTTGCAATAGACATTGGACAATTGCTCTGACATGGCTATGCACATTGAACTTCATAATGGGTGTTGCATTTCCACAATGAGCATTGATCTTGTCCTCACAATAGGCATTGCACTTTTGCAATAGGTGTTGGACACAGTGCCTTAGATTGAACAAAACACTTTAGAACTCAAAACAAGCATTGGTCCTACTCAATAGTCATTGAGAAAGCTCTCTAGATCATGCTAAAGGCTCTGGATAGTGGCAACTAACTAGATACCTTAAGGACTTATAATGGTTGTGTGATCATACTAGCCTTGTCTTCTGGCACCTTTTATGATCCTTATCGAGTTCAATGCCAATTTGAAGTTCGAAAAGATTTTATGGGTTTCCTCATTTCCTTTGTAGAGGTACCACTCACTCAGTATTTTTTGGATAAAGTGGACCCTTCATAAGATGATTATCAAGTTTATCACTTTCTTGTTGTAAGGGATTCTCTTTCAATGACACCAATTTTTAGACATGGTTACACAAGGCATAGGGGACATAGGATTATAAAACCTTAAGAGTCATAGAGCAATAGCATGAATTAAGGAAGAACTTTATATTTTATTTATTTCAAATGCATATATTAGAAATGTTGCGTATAATATGATAACATATTTCCTTTTAGTGTTATGTTTTGTCATGAATCATTTCAATTTGCACGTTATGAGAAATGTTGCGTATAATATGATAACATATTTCCCTTTAGTGTTATGTTCTGTCATGAATCATTTTCAATTTGCATGTTTAATATTAAGTCTATCTATATTTTACTACTTTAGTAAAAACACAAAAAAAAAAATCTCATTAATTTTGCTAATATTGGTTCACTGATGTCATTTTTTTATCTTCTGCCTTTAGGACTACCTTGTTATCTATTATTTGCTCATTTACTTGATTCCTAAATCACTCTATGTCATGCCTTCTTGTCCATTAGTCATCCTCTCCATCCTTTTTCATATCTTTTATTTTTTTATTTTTAGAATTTTTGCCTAAGCGATCATTTTTTGGGTTTTCGACTTAGTGGGTTGCTCTAACTTTTGTCTAGGCTTCCTTTCAAATTTTTAGCCTAAAGAACTTCTTTTTCTTTATCTTAATTTTTTCCTTAGGTTGCCATTATGGGTTCTTAACTTAGATGGCTTCTTATTTTTTCTTATCTCACATGAAATACCTTTTTAGTCTATCCAAGTTTATAGGCTCAAAGAATTCATTCTCATTTAAGTCCGAAAGCTTCATTACTCCATTTCACTATATTTTTTTTGCCATGTAAGGACCTATTTAATTTGGCTTGAACTTTCTCCTTAAGTTTAAAGCTTGCAATCAAGTCTCTTACTCTAATCATATCCAACTTAACCTTTTTGTTAAATATGCATACCATCTTCTTCTAATACAACTATATATGATATAGAGCTTTTAGCCTTATCTTATCACGCCATGTTAGCTAATCATATATGTTCTTTATCCACTATACTCTGGGATCTTTGCTTTAAGTAGGACCAAAAGGATTTCATTTCCATCTCCATAGGCAATATTACTTCCATTTCATTTATCAAGGAGTAGGGGGACATTCCCATGGATGATCTAGTAGTTGTGCAATACCTCTATAATGTGAAAGGTAGCTTTTCTGACTAGTCGTTATACATTTCCACCATTTTGGCCAAGATATTCTTAGTAGTCTTATTGGTTTTCTCTATAACTCTATTCATTTATAGCTTATATGGCAAAGACTTATGGTGGGTTCCTTTGTATTTCTTCAAAATTGCCCTTATCTTAATTTGTAAATGAACATTATTGTCCATCACCATATGGTTCAACATACCATAACAATAAATAAGATTCTTCTTTTATGGATTTGGCCATATGTTTTTCCCTAGTTTCCTAAATGATTTAACTTTTATCCATTTCGAGAAGTAACCAATTACCATTATGATGTACTTGTAACCTTTGGTAGATATTGGCTTTACCTTTCCAATAATGTTAATGCCCATGCCACGATTATAAGTAATTTTTTTTAGTCCTTAGGGTACAAGCCCAATGGTGAGAAACTACTTGAATTTACCCCAAAATATAGAGGAATTAATGCATAGGAAAGAAGCAACAACTTAGGAAAAGCTTGAATCATACTCATTTTCCATTCAACCAAACCTTGAAAAGCCTTTAATGGAGAGGAATTATTGGTTGTACAACCAACATAGATGGCTATGTAACCAACTCTAAAGGACTATATAAACCCTTATATGGTTGTATGGATAGCCCACTAAAGTCTAAAAGTAAAAGCTTCCAAAACATTGAGCCATCAAACCTTAAAGGGTTGCATAGAGAACCCTAAGTTTACACAGACGACCCTATAGCTATACAAACAACTATCAAACCTTATGGTGACAAAGTGCCAAGGCACTAATAAGCTCAGCCATAAAGCTTGACAAGGATGAATTGGGTAAGGCGATTGATGAGAGAAAATATAAAGGTATGATTAGGTCACTTCTTTATCTTTTCAATTTTAGACATGATATTACGTATAGTGTATATCATTATGCTAGATTTCAATCTTACCACAAAGAACTAATTTGCATGTGATTAAGACAATATTAAAATATTTACACAGTATTTTGTATTTAGAATTATGGTATCCTAGGGAAATGTCCTTTAATATCATAGGTTATTTGGATGTATATTATGCAGACAATTTACTTAATAGAAAAAGTACTTATGGAACTTACCAATTTATTGATGAGTGCTTAGTTTGTTTAGTAAGAAATAAGTATCAGTTGCCTTGTCCATTACCAAAGCAAAATGTGTTGTGACGAGTTATTGTTACATACAAGTCCTTTAGATAAAGCAATAACTCAAGGACTATGACAAAGTGATTGGCCACATTCCATCATATGTGACAACACATATGCTATAAATCTCTCTAATAATCCTATCTAAAATAGTGATATTATATCAAAATTCATTGATACAATAAACTAATTGTCTAAGATCTTCATAAAACCCCTTTATGAGGAAAGATTAAACTTCATTAAAAGGGAATTAGGGTTGAGATGTTTTCATAGATTACATTAAGTTGTTATTTTTTGTGATTTAATATGTATGGCAAACTTGATTGATTCAAATACATATGAGTTTTTCCATGTTCATATGTGTAAATAATTCATCTAAACATTAATTTAATCTTTTACTTAAGAGGCAACTACAAAATTTGTGTTTTAACTTCATTTTCCAAGCTAACCTGAAAACTAAGATTAAGATAGACATTTCATGGTTGTGCTTATCTTGTTTGATTAAAACCTTTCAAACATCGTGGTCGCTATCATATTTTTGTTCCTATGACTTTTTAAATTTTATGAATTTTTAGTAGAGCGTGCACAACATTTAATGGTTAAAATATTCATTAGACACATCTTTTGAAAATAGTGGTCGCTAGCTTGATTTTGTGATCATAAATTATAAAAATTGCAGAATAATTTTTTACTATTTTATAATTATCAGTTTTGCATTAAATGCAAAAGTTAGTTATTTTCCATATAAACCCACTCTTCTATTATTTTATAATGGTCATTGCTTTTTTCCCTCTTTGGATTCTTCATAAGATCATTACCTTTTCTATTAATGTCTGGGCGGATGGGAATGAAGTTGTTTCTCAAAAAGTCATTTTCTTTTTTTTTTTTGGTCCTGTTCAAGGAAAACCAATCCAAAATGTTAAGTTCTTTGTTTACCAATTTTCTTATCTTACCAAATCAAAGCATGGGCAAATTCTCCTCTTTTCTCACATTACCACAATTGCAAGCAATGTTGAGGCTTTGACTCCCACTAACCTAGCCCTTCCTAAAAGCTCCTACCCTTGCAACACTAATTTGATTGACCTTAATTATATGTTAGTCGCCGAAGCCATCAAATGTAACACTTATGAGTATTTTCTTGGGGTTTAAAGGGCCAAGATTCAATAGGACATTATTGAGATTCAAACCAAATTAGGGATTGTCCAATGTTACCCCTAAGATTAGAATGAGTGAAGTGATGAGTATAAGTATTTGCCTTTTTTTCTTATTTGTCATTATTTTTGTTCTGTTTTTTGTTTTGTTTGATTTCAAAAATGTAGTTGGGCCTATTTTGTAATGATCAAACATGTATTTATTTTTCTAATTAATGAAATTTTTTTATCTATGTCAATTTGATTTCCATTGTCTTCTTCAATGAATTGTTGATTACTTCTTTCACATGCTTGGATGTTGATTGAATTGGATAATTGAATGATCAAATAATTACACAATCGAATGATTTATATCTCTCTTATTATAATTATTTACTTTTGTCTTGTACTTCAACCTCCTTCATTTTTTTAAGATCTTGACAAAGGGAGAGAGAGATTCATGCAAAGTAAAATTTGTTCTTTAAAGAGATATGTATGATAAAAAAGATATAAAATTGAGGGAGAGATACAATTAAGGGGGAGAAAATTTCTTAATTATATTTTATATGTTCTTTATGAAATGAGATATGTTGTGTAACCTTATGTATAATTTATTTCACTTTGAGAAATGTTATGACATGTTATTGTACATATGGGAGGACCTATTTTCTTTTGCAAAATCAATCCAATTTGTCAAAATAAAAAAGAGAGAGATTGTTGACCAAAGTTGGTCAAATCTCATTTTTTATCTTGACAAGTTTGAATGAAGGGTACTTATGTGTTTATTAAGTGTTGATTTTATAAAAAAAATAAGTTTAACATAAGCAAGAACATTAAAGATAGTAGAAATTCTAATAAAAAAAATAGGCCTATAAATCATGACCAAGGAAGCCAGGTTACGACAAAGATCTTCAAGTTGCTACGACGATCAATCTTTACTATGTAACAAAAAATGGTAGGCTAGAACGCATCTTACATAGTGCCCAAGATCTTCAATGTGAGAATCAAGTAGTGATTTAGTATAAGAAGTCATAACCTTGACTTTTAAACTAAAAAGAAAAGGGTACAATGGCTATTTGAGAACCGAGTTAAAGCATGTTCCATGTGCACTAGCAATTTTGAAGTTTTGAAGATAATGAATGTGATAATGGAAATCCAAATGACAAAATTAGGCAGGCAAGAACGTGATCCCAATTGCGACCCCTAATCTAACACGATATGCAAATTATGACCACGAAAAAGATGTTGTGATCGTGATCTTTATGCAATGTAGGAGCATTGTACCAACTACCTAAGAAACCACAAGAAGAAAGCCATGTGTCAACTAGTCATTATACACATATGAAGATCGCATTCATGAAAGGAACATCTTGGCCACTAAATGTTAATTACAATTATGATTGAGGCATCTCGACTACAAGATCCATTTGACAAGCATTATATGTCAGATTTTCTACCATACCTTAGGAGATTTACACCTAATTTCTTTGTAATGACTTTTTAGTGGTTGAAATCTATAAATTCTCTACCAAATGGCCTTCAATGCAAGAGCATAGCCTTTAATATACTAAAACTCTTACAAATTGAATTCTTAAATCCTTCCACTTTAATTTCCTTATACTTTATTAATTGGGTTGCTTTGATTACACTTATAAATGTTTAGTATGTGCCTAAACACTTGTAATTTGAGCTAAAGGTGAGCCTATCTGGGAAAAACACTTATAAGATTATGAGTTAGACTTAAACATAATTTGTACATGGGTTGTATGTGAACCTAAATAATAAGTTACGGAGTGAGCTTGTAAAACTCCTTATATAGTTGGAGTGATAGTAAAGTACCTAATTAGATAATTGAAGAGTGGATATAGAGTTGGTTAACATTTAAACCACTATAAACCTTTGTGTTTTATTCCTTTTTCTTCCCTCTTTTCTTAACTTTATATTTCCTACTAACTTAAAATTTTAAATTTTTCATTAATTCAAAAAATATTAAAATTTTAACCTCCTTTCTTGGTGCATAAAGGCCAACAGAAAAGCTTAACAATAATGGAATGACTTAAGAAATGACCAAGGTAGAAAAGCAATAGTCAAGTGAATAACTTATGCATTACAATGAATAACCCATTCATTATGTAATGGCTAGCTTTTTCAAAAGTTGCTACACCTGTTTCTTCCCTCTATTAGCTATTTGTCGAAGAGTTCTCCTATAAATAGACTAACATATAGATCTTTCATAAGGTTAGAAACTAAGAGAAAGTCATACATTTCTTTGAGTTTTAATTCTTTCATTTTTTGGTAGAGTGAGCTCTATGTAAATTTGTAACTAACTTTTGAGTTAGTAAGCGTAGGCTTTCTTTGTGCACTAGATTGTTTATTGTCTATTTAGAAGCTTGGACACTTACTTAGATTTAATCCTTTGAAAAGTGGTATAGGTTGGTATTGTACCTTTAAAAATATCAAAGGATGGATTTTAACTCTCTTAAGCCTTTGGAAAAAGAGAATATAAAGGTTTATACATAGCCTAAAGAAGGATAAGTTGCATTTAATCCTTTAAAAGATAGTGAAAGGCTTAAGTATGACTTAGAGAGTGGATGTAGACAATATTGGTTGAACCATTAGATATCTTTATATTGATTTTCTCTTATCCTTTCATTTTTTAATTTTTGGAAGTAACCAATTCATTTCCCCTCTTAGGTTGCCATCTTCATCAAGGTACTAAAAAGTGGTAACAAATCTTTATCTCTTGTTCAAGCTTAAGTGCATGTGGAAAGATTTGTTGCTGCATAAAATGAGAATAGACATGAAGGCTAATTAGTTATAAGGCCTTTATTCTTCAATGACATTAATTACAAATATTAGAAAAGCTAAATGTACTACTTTCCAAAATCAAAATCCATTGAGCTTTGGGGAATCATGGAAATGGGTGTTTACACCTAATAAAGATACTTACTGAAGGAACACAAGTTGAAAAGGATATTGATGAAATGCATTATTAAGAAAAAAAAGTAAATATCCAATAATGACAAGACTATACATATGTTTTTCTATGCCATAAGTAAAAGTGAACATAATAAAGTGAACATTAAGACTAGTACTAAACAAATTTAGAAAGCCTTGGTGATCATGTTTGAGGGCATGAACCAAGTAAAGAAGAATAAGATGGACCTTTATCTTTTAATATGAGACATTTTTAATGAAACCAAAAGAGAAAACTAGTCAAATTTGTGATCACTTTACCAAAATTATTAGGAAAATGAAGGCTCTTAGAAAGATATTCACCAATAAAGAGCTTGTGAAAAAAGTTCTGAGGTGTTCACCTAAAGATTAGATAGGCAATGTCACTTTTCATAAGAATGTGAAATACTTAAAGACCATGCATTTGGATGATCTATTGAGAGATCCCATTGACTATGAGATGATTCCAATAAGAAAGCACCATTCACGTCGAAGGAAGCTAGCACAAAAAAGATGGGAGTTGCACTTGAGGATATTTCTAAATATTCAAGCTCCAATCATAAACCAAAAATTGATGAGGATGAGGTGGCTCTCATGACCAACCAATTTTGGAAAATTCTTAAGGGTTTCTCTTAAAGAAAAGGAAAGGACAAGCTTGATCAAGTGAAATTCTGTAAGTGTGGAAAGTATAGTTATATGAAGACTAAATGAGTTAAGGCCAAATTAAATAAGAAAGAAAATTAAAGCCAATTAGGATGATTCAAGATCCTCTAGATCAAGTAAATATGAAAAAGAGCTAAGAAAGGCAAAGAGAGAGAGAGAGAGCCAACCTATGCTTTATGGCAATTATGGATAACTACCAAAATGTTGTACACCTGAATGCTTTTGATAGTGATTTTGGTGATAATGATCAAGAGCTTAAAGACATGTTTACTATTGAAAATCTTATAAAAGCTCTAAAATCTACCAATAATATTTAGACCAAAGTTTTATGAGAAATAAAGGTTTTAAAAAATAATTGATGAAACTAAAAAGGATAATTGAGATTTTGAGAAAAGAAAATAAAGCCTTAATAAATGATAAAAAGTTTTATGAAACTCTGTCTTCTCAACACTAGAGTCTCAAAAAGGAAATGTTGAGTTTAAAAGACTCTCTTACCTCTTTTACCAAAGAAAAAGAAAAAGTTGATTTAATTTTGGACTCCTAAAGATCTTTAAGAGAAAGACATAGGTTAGGATTTAACCATTTAAAAGCCTTTTATTTAAGCCTAAATTTGTGAATGCCCCTTTAAAGATTAAATCTCATCTCCTCCATACATTAGGACACATATGCATAATGCTAAATGCACTTATTTGCATACATAAAAGGCTAAAATAAATTCTTATAAGTCCCAAAGACTAATGGTTAGTAGAGCTACATATGTTTCACTCATTCCTAGGTCTCAAATATATAGAAATGCATCTTATGATTATTCCATTCCAGGTCTTAGAAAGCATTTCCTTGGCAATGCTATTATTATAGAAGGTTTGGCCATAAGGCATAATTTTGCTATCTATATATTCCCAAATCTCATGGACCTAAAAGGAAATAGGCACTGAAGAAAAATACTTAAATTATAGATTGGGAACTCTTTCACTAAGTGCTCAAAGTAGAAAACTAAAAAAGTGAATGAAAATTGATGAGAAAGGAAGTGGTATAGTGCTTTAAGATGTTTAGTGTATTAAATTTGTAATGTATCTCTTATCCCTCTCCTTTCTACTTATGTGATTTTCATGTATGCATCCATTTGATGGAAGTTGTATATATATGCTTTTATCTTATGATATACTTTAATATATATAATGTTTCTGTGATTTCTTTATTTTCTATTTACTTCATTCTCTCAACAAATGGTATCTCATTTTTTTTTTTTTATGATGACCCTAAGGTTGTGCTTAATTTTAATATTTTGTAGCAAGTGGTATTAAAACTAACTTTGGAAAGACTTATGCTCAAAAGAGATGTCATAATATCTTGTTATAGTGTAAATTCTTTAAAATAGGGAGAGATTTTTTTTTTTTTTTTTTATAAAATCAAAGGTAAATAATGCTTTAATTTTTTTTTTAATTAAGAGGAAGAAAATATTAATGTTGTTTGATTCTTTTTGGCATGATGACAAAAGGGGGGGGGGGGGGGGGGGTTTGTGGTTTGTTAATTTTTTTTTTTTTTGTTGTT